>ML660200.1:48418337-48694599 GCA_007570785.1 Antilocapra americana | reverse complement strand
GAAGATATAAAAATGGCTAACAAACACATGAAAAGATGCTCAACATCACTCATTATCAGAGAAATGCAAATCAAAACCACAATGAGGTACCACTTTACACCAGTCAGAATGGCTGCCATCCAAAAGTCTACAAGCAATAAATGCTGGAGAGGATGTGGAGAAAAGGGAACCCTCTTACACTGTTGGTGGGAATGCAAACTAGTACAGCCACTATGGAAAACAGTGTGGAGGTTCCTTAAAAAGCTGCAAATAGACCTGCCATATGACCCAGCAATCCCACTGCTGGGCATATACACAGAGGAAACCAGAATTGAAAGAGCCACGTGTACCCCAATGTTCATCGCTGCATTGTTTACAATAGCCAGGACATGGAAGCAACCTAGATGCCCATCAACTGATGAATGGATAAGAAAGCTGTGGTACATATACACAATGGAATATTACTCAGCATTAAAAAAAAATTCATTTGAAGCAATTCTACTCAGATGGACGAAACTGGAGCCCATTATCCAGAGTGAAGTAAGCCAGAAGCAAAAACAACAATACAGTATATTAACGCACATATATGGAATTTAGAAAGACGGTAACGAGAACCCAACATACGAGACAGCAAAAGGAACGCAGATGTATAGAATAGACTCATGGACTTTGTGGATGAGGGTAAGGGTGGGATGATATGGGAGAAGGGCATTGAAGCATGTTAATTTTCATATGTCTAATCAATCGCCAGCCCAGGAATGATGCTCGGGGCTGGTGCAGCGAGATTTCCCGGGGTGGGAGGGAAGAGGGAGGGGGGTTCCGGAGGGGAAGCATATGTAAACCCATGGTGATATCATGACAATGTATGGCAAAAACAATTTAAAATAAATAAATAAATAAATAAAAGATAAACAATTAAGGAGGATATGGTATCTGTTGTGTTTTCAGCTCTTCCTACAGAAAACTGTCCTATCAAACACTCTGTTTCAAACCACCTTTATTCAGATATAATTCGCTTACCATGCAGTTTACCCATTTAAAGTGTGCATGTCAAATGGTGCCTGGATTTATCATGGTAATCATTTTGAAATGTATAGAAATATTGAATCACTAGTTTGTGTACCAGGAACACTACAACATAGTATTATAGGTAAATTACAATTAAAATACAAAAACTCTGAGAAAAAGAGATCAGATTTGGCTACCAGAGAAAGAGGATAGGAAGAAGGGTGAATTGGATGAAGGCAGTCAAAATATACAAACTTCCAGTTATAAGATAAATAAGTAATAAGTACAAGGGATGTAATATACAATATGTTTAATATAATTAATATTGCTGTATGCTATATATAAAAGTCACTTAGTGTATATCATGAGTTCTCATCAAAAGGAAAAAGTTTTTGTCTATTTATTTTATATCTATATGAGATGATGAATGTTCACTTAGGGAAAAAAAAAGGACACATGGACTTCCTTGGTGGTCCAGTGGCTAAGAATCTGCCTGCCAATGCAAGGGACACAGGTTCAATCCCTGGTCCAGGAAGATTCCATACACTATGGGACAACTAAGCCCATGTGCCACAACTACTGAAGCTGGGGCTACCTAGAGCCCGTGCTCCATAATCAGAGAAGCCTCCCACACCACAACTGGAGCATAGCCCCCATGCAGCAACCCAGCACAGCCAAAAATAAGTAAATAAAAACTGTTTAAAAAGGATTCATAAACAACTACCATAGAGGTATTAACTGAAATCTTTGAGCTAAAAAGAAGTAATACATATATAAATAAAGTGTATACTTCAATGGCTTTTAGTACATTTACAGAATTTTGTAATCATCACCACAATCTCTTTTAAAACATTTCCATCACCCCAGAAGAAACACCACACCCCTTAGCTGTCATCCTCCCATTCCCTAAGCACCCTCAGCGCTAGGCAAGCACGCATCTGCTTTCTGTCTCTACAGATTTGTCTGTTTGGGGACATTTCATATAAGTGCAGTCATATAACAGGTGATCCTTTACGACTGCCCTTTTCACTTAGCATAAGAGATTTGGGTTGTAGAAACAGACTTGAAGAAAGGCAGCCCAGGAGTCCTACCCTTGACCACAGCTGATGGATCAGATCTGACCCAAGGGTCTTCTGCATTGCAGGTGGAGTCTTTGCCAGCTGAGCCCCAAGGGAAGTCCAAGAATACTGGAGCGGGTGGCCTATCCCTTCTCCAGCGGATCGTCCTGACCCAGGAATCGAACCAGGGTCTCGTGCATTGCAGGCAGATTCTTAACCAGCTGAGCAATCAAAGAAGCCCCATTCATATATGCTGGGAGTTTTTATGTGCTTGGTAATCAGATTCTCTCCAACCTGAACTGCAAAAATACTGAGACAAAGATTCAATGGTGGCAACACTCGGGGAGGAACTTCCCCGGTGGTCCAGTGGTAAAGCATCTGCCTAGCAATGCAGGAGATGCAGGTTTGATTCCTGGTTGGGAAACTAAGACACCATGCACTGCATTTTCACATGCACTCTGTGCAGCTAAAAATATTTTTTTTTAAAATCAAGGGGAGCTAAAGATGGCAGAATGCACAGTGATTCCATGAGCTAGAACTGGGCCATGAGGGATCAAGGCAAGGTGAGAAAAATGAAAGTGAACATTGTTAATCACTCAGTCGTATCCGACTCTTGGCAACCCCATGGACTGTAGCCTGCCAGGCTCCTCTGTCCATGAGATTTTCCAGGCAAGAATACTGGAGTCGGTCACCATTCCCTTCTTCAGGTGATCTTCCTGACCCAGCGATCAAACCTGGGTCTCCGGCATTGCAGGCAGATTCTTTACCCTCTGAACCACCAAGGAAACCACAAGGTGAGAAACTGGAAAGTAAACTGAAGCAATGAAGTACAAAGAAAAAGATGCACAGCCTGTAGGGTGGACCAGCCACTCAGTAACAGGTACCAAGTCCAGCAGACCCTGAAGGAAAGCTGAGTAAGGCTAGCAATGGAGCCCAGACTAAAAGCAGCCCAGCTCCCGCTGTTTACCTCCCAGAGCTGTTCTGGGAGTCTGCTTTTCCTGATCCACTGTGCCTTCTCTTCCCTCAAAGCCTGGTTTTGGCTTTGATTTTTTCAGCTTTAACAGCTTCTCTCACATATGTATTTTTTTCCCAGTAAAACCTTCATTACCTGAAATGATACCAATAAGATTAAAACAAAAAGCAGCTAAGTGGGATGAGGGAATAATTAACCCAGTAGAAGATGTATGAGGTGTGGGACCCCAAGCTGAGTAGGTGCTGGGGATATAGCTGCCTGCAGGAAGGGAGTCAGAGCTATGAAAGGAAATTGAGAGTTAACAATGTAGAGAGGACTTTGAGACACAGAATCCTGAAGGTGAACAGAGAAAGAGAAGCCTGAAAAGCAAATAAGAAGGGGCAGCTGGAGAGATGGGTGCAGGACCAGAGATGGTGTTTAGGGACCAAAGTCACAACTCTGGTGTCATTATGCTCCAACATAGACGCCAGCAACCTTTGCAATATGGTTACTTGAGTCTGCATATATTTCCTCCACCTGCTTAGAAAAGCAGAATGGACTTCCTCATTCTTAGCTCTGATTTCCATTTAACTCAATAAACCTTTACTGAGAATCACCTTATACAAAGGACTATACTGTAGGGACCAGGCACATGACAGATGTGGGTGGGCGTGATTGCTAGACTCAAGGGAAAGAAGAGAAAGACCTAGTGTTTGTTGTGAGTTTTCTGTGGGTCAGGCTGGCACCATGCAATTTATCAGATTTATACCTCTCAGCAACCAATGCAGAAACTGATCATGGGCTAAATACCGACAAAACATTGCTTTCGATCCCAGCAGCCTCAGTTAGCGACTGTGAACACTTGCTCTAAGCTCCACTGTAGAACAGGAGAGGAGTAAATGCCTGGGGAATTCCCTGGTTGTCCAATGGTTGGGACTCTGTGCTTTCACTGCCAAGGGACCAGGTTTAATAGTCAGCATCTCACAGGCCCCGGCATGCCCAAAAAACAAAGAAAAAAAGAATACATGCTTCTCAAGCTATCATAAGTATTAAATGAATGCTCTAGACTGAATGTTTAGTGAAAGTATTAGTTGCTCAGTCATGTCTGACTCTTTGCAACCCTATGGACTGAAGCTGCCAGGCTTCTTTGTCCATGGAATTCTCCTGGCAAGAATACTGAAGTGGGTTGCCATTCCCTTCTCCTGGGGATTTCCCAACCCAGTGAAGAAACCAGGTCTCCAGAATTACAGGAAGATCCTTTACCATCTGAGTCACCAGGGAAGCCCAGACTGAAAGTTTGTTTCCCCTCTAAATTCACATGTTAAATCCTAACTTCCAATATGTTGGTATTTGGAAGTGGGGCCTTTGATGGTATTAGGTCATAAGGGTGAAGCCTCATGAATGAGCTTCTTGTTGTTGTCATTAAGATGCTGAGTTGTGTCTGACTCTTTTGTGAACCCACGGACTGTAGCCAACAGGCTCCTCTGTCCATGGGGTTTCCCAGGCAAGAACACACTGGAGTGGGTTGCCATTTCCTTCTCTAGGGGATCTTACCAACCCAGGGATCGAACCTAAGTCTCCTGAATTGGCAGGTGGACTCTTTACCACTGAGCCACAAGGGAAGCCCCATAAATCAGATTAGTGCCCATTAAAAGGGACCCCAGGCAGCTCTCTTCCCCCTTGTGCCATGTGAGCACACAGGGAGAAGGTAGCCTTTACAAACCAGGAAACATTCTCTCACTAGACACTGAATCTGCTAGTGCCTTGATCTTGGACTTCCCAGCCTCCAGAACTATGAGGAATGAATGTTTGTTGTTGACACACCAACCTGGTATTAGCAGGTATTAGCAAGTCTCTGGCATTAGCAGCCCAAGTGGAGTAAGACAACATGGGAAATTGTGTACAGTTCCCCATACACAGTGAGCACTGAATCCCGGGAGCTGCTATCATCACCATCACTACTGTCCAGCTGCATGTGGTGGGCAGACTGACTTTCAGTCCCAGGTTTTCAGACTGAATGCCTGCGCTCTACATCTCACTACAGGCTCTGGTGATAAGGAACATGCCTGCCAATAACTACAATACAAGGCAAAACACAGAGCAAGGGCGGGTCAGGGGGACGTGGTTCCAAGCCTGCCACCTCTTCCTCCCTCTTGGTATCGGTCACCTGCCCTCAGCCTCTCTACTCTCCTGGCAGTCCAGCAGTTAAGATGCTGCGTTCTCAGTGCAGGGCGCCCAGGTTCAATTCCTGGTCTGGAACTAAGAGTTCTCATCACATAACTGGAAGATCTTGCATGCCACAGTGCAGAGCTGGAGCAGCCAAATAAAGAAAATAGAGTGAAATAAAAATATACAAATAAAACTTTTGTGCAAAGGTTACAAATTGGGATATATGGGAAAGACCAGACATGTGAGGCTTTGTGAAGGACTGTTGGATATTCCAGATCTATTTTTCATGCAAGGACACACTTGGAAGGGACCCCACTGTAAAGGCTCATCAGCCCGCCGCCTAATTAGGCAATAACTTTGCAGCAGGGAAGACCTAAGTTGGGTTCCAGAATAGGTGGGGGTAGTGACTTCAGAAGGTGGGCAACGATGCCAGGAGGAGAACCATGAGAAAGGCGGAGACAAGCACCCACGACCATGTCACTAATTTCCTCGAGGGTCTCTCTGAAGAGGCCCAGAGCCCACAGCTCCACAAACCCTCTTCTGGGCCACCTGGGGTGGTGGTGCCATCTGTGGCTTCATCAAACTGACTGAAACCCTCATAATTAGCCACAAACTGGTAAAACAGAAAGCCAGGGAAAAGACCACATCAGTGGAAGCTGCCTTAGGAGAGTGAATTCAGACCACCCAGAAAGGCACTTAATTCTCTGGAGTTCAACAAGTCTTCGTGCACAACATTATCAACAACCAATAGTGAGAAGTAAACCCGAAATCAGACTCTCTAATTCTGAAACTAACAAGAACCCACTGAAACAAAGACAGCAGACGTAACAGATAGTTATGAGCGCTTAACACACAACATATACCAGTGGCTCAAAAACATGGTTTAATACTCTGAGGTGCAGGGAGACCTGTTGTCTGAAGGATTCCCCAGATTCTGCTGTGATGTGCTGTGATTTGATGAGTTGTATTTATAGAGGTACCACAGGCAAGGAAAAGAGTGTTAGGGTATAGCTCCTGCTCTCATGAGGCTTACATCCTACTTAGGAATTCAAAGAAAACCACAGCAACAAGGCAGGATATAATAAGCGCCAAGTGGTGTGATCCAACTGTAACAGTTTAGCAACTGGCAGCTCTCAGTGAAGGTTGCAAGTATCAGCAAAGTCTCCAGAGAGCAGCCTGAACTCGAGCCAGAGCTGAGAAGGGAAGACTTCCTACTTGGTAAGAATCAGCGCCTGGCACAGAGTAGGTGCTTAATCAATACCTGCTGGATTTATTCAACATTGCTGATCAAGGATTTGTAGATGGACATGCACAAGATGTAGGTCCAATAACATACCACAAACCCCATGTTTCCCTCCCTTCCTTCTGATACACTTCATCTCCATTCCCAAGGAAAGGAATTCAAGCTAATACCATTTCTACTTCTAAGTGAAGGAGAGGCAGGGACTAGGGGAAAGAGCAGAAATGCACTTTTAGCACAGACACCCTGATACTCCAGCCACTGTTCCTTCCAGCTCTTTTAGCGAAACCTTCGGCTGTATGTTTTCCAACTTGCACTGTTTCATTAACACCAGTCCCTAACCACCATCAGCAGGCATTCTAGTTCTTACTGTTGCTCGGAGGGGCCTGTATGTCCTTGCAACCTGTGGAATCCCTGCTAAGATTCCAGATAAATGTCCTAATCAATTAAAATTCACTCACTATGTGAATTAAATTGAAATGTAACCCTTGCAGTTTTGCACATGGAAAGCAAAGAGAACAATGCATGCAAGCTATTCCACAGCTTAAGCAAAGGAGATAAACACACAGAAGTAGCCACAGGACTAGTATGGTTTATAAACCAAGTACGAAGGGAAAGGAACATTGCCTCTTACTGTCATATGACTTTTGTCAATTTTGTCCGTTCACGGACGAAAATTCATAACGCTTTCCATATAAACATGTGATCAGTTTCCACGGGTTTTAGGAGCTCTGAATGTATCTGAATATCTAGGATTCACATTGCCACTGGGACCATGTGGATGTGTAGAAATGAAGAAATCAACACCTTACAGAAGAGGAAACGGAGACGACTCATGGAAAATCACAACAATTAGGTTCAAAGCCAACCTGCAGAAATAGATGTTTCTTCACCCTAGCACATGGCTCTTTTATTCATACTCAGCATTTCTCAAAGTGCACTCCACAGGACACAAGGGCCTGGGTTATAGGTACTCTCTGGAGCAGGGAAAAAATATTTCGTGGTCAAATCAGTTCTGGAAAAGCGGGCCTAAAGAAAATTAAGTGGATTTTTTTCACTTGTTCATCTGAACTTGTAACAAACTTTCTTGCCAGGAGAGGTCTTGGAGAGGGGAGTGCATGGATGGTGGTACAGCCTTTCTCATACTCATATATAGGCAGAAGACTTTTGCCCCCCTCATACCCAGAAACTCCCTAGGGACAGCAGTGTTCCACATGACACAGCTTGGAACAAGGTGCAGGGGTCCAGCTGCTTCTCAGATATTTCCTGGGTTTTTATGCGTCTGCATTTAGTGGGGCTGCCTTCCTCTCTCTGCAGAACCTTCTACAACAAGCACAGAAGACATGATACCTGGAGACTTTTGTACAGCTGAAGGCCTTTCTGTGTCTTCTGCCTTAAAAAAAAGTGAGAGCAGCAGGGTCCCAGCGGTGACCCAGAGCTGATGGATGGTCTTGAGAAATCCAGTTCACCCCAACCATTGGCAGCTTGCCCAACCTGGAAGACTAAGCCTGCAAAATGTGTCCTGTCAGACCGCGGTCCTGACCCCGAGAAACAGAGCTGTGCCCAGGGGCAGAGGAAGAGAAAGAAGGGGGAGGAAGAGGAGGCTTTTTCTCTGCTGTCTTTGGAGGGTTTTGGTCGCTTGCTCTTAAAATGCCTGTTTTAGCTCTGTTGCCAGAAAGGCAGTAACTGCTCTCCTCATCCAGGACCGTGAGAGGGTAGACCCCTGTTTCTGGTTCAGGGACGTCCCCCGTGGGTCTGGTTACCGACCTCTGCGGCCACACAGGGCTCAACTCCTAGGGAGGATCTAGCTAGACTCGGTGAGGAGCTGGCCCGGCACACTGACGGGTTTCCGGAGCTAGAGCTCCCCCTGCTGGCAGTCAGGGCGTTCCGTAACGCCGCTCGGAATTATTTCACTCCTGTTAAGAGTGCTGAAGCCCTGATCGAGGGAGGTTTCGGTCAGCCACTTGTCACCCCCGGTAGTGGCTTTTCCCTAGGACCTGAGCTGGTGTTCAGCTATGTGTGAGTCTTCCTTCCCCTGGGCTATCTCCCTTTTACTGAAAATGCTCCGGTTTGCCCAGCCCGGATCGAACTGGGCTCTTCCGAACTGGGAATTTAGGTTTGGAGAATTTCTCCAAACGAGGTCCTTGTAGGACACATTTCTCACTAATAAGATTACCTTTTCGAAGATCAGACACTTTGCATTGATTATCTAGATGGAAGAAGGAAAGAGAAAGGAAGGGTGGGAGGGAGGCAAGACGAGAAAGAAAAAACAGGCCTGCTTTACTATCATGGGGGAAAGACATGTCTCAAAAAAAGGTCTCCCTTAATTGGGATCCAGGGGATGAAGGGTGAAAAAATACGTCAAGAAAGTTGCCCTTAGGGGTGAGGTCTACGGTACAAACGTTGGGAATCTGGTTTCACTCCGCTCTGATTGCTAAGCCTTTGCTTGCTTATAGGACCCTGTGGTTTCTGTCAAGCAGAAGAATGAACAGTAAACCTTCCCTCATTTCTAACTTCATCTTCAGACATCAGGCTCTCCAGGATCCCTGGTGGCCGAGAAACTTGATGTCCCTATTTGGGGAATGCATCCTAGATAAAGCTTTCATACTATTTTTATTTTTCAGAGAGAAAGATGAAGGGAAGGAGTAGAACTGAGACAGCCTGAAATAGATCTCCGGTTTTATGATGCAGGATAGGGGTAGGGGTTTCTGCCGGCTCTTTTTTTCACTCAGGCAATGGCTCATTACGATCCACTGGCACAGAATTTGGAGGCTCCTTACAACCTAAGAATTAGAGAGGATACATGCTGTGTCCTTCCCCTAAGTAGAGTGGTGCCCATTTGCTAGCTCACCGAAAATAAGAAATGGAAAGACGCCAAATGCAAAAATCTAAATAAAGGCATACCTCCTTCAACCCACTGAATAATTATTCAGATTTACAAAAAATGAATAATAAGGGAGCAAATCTTCATTTTACAGAAGGATGCACCATGAGATTTCTTTACATTTCAAGTTCCCCTGATGCATAAAACATCTGATTAGATTTACAAAACTTGATTTACACAGTTTTTTAGGAAAACATCTTTGCAGAAAGATTAGGTGTGATTAGATGCAAGAGCTCTTCTCTCAGGAGGGAAAACAAATGAGCTTAGCTAACAGGAGATGGCAGAGTTAACGACCAAAAACTCTTCATGCCATTTGGGAAGGCTGATTTCAGTTCTGTGGCATTCTTAGAGATTTCTTAGGCAACTCCAAATGACTGCGTACAGAGATGCGAATAGAGTTCCTTTCCTGGCCTGCCCCACACACTGGGTGGGACTCAATCTTTTCCGAACTCATGTGTTCTGGAAAAGTCTGAACATGGCAGGTGGGAAATCATGGTGTGGGGCCCCCTGTGAGGCAAAACATTGTTAGGAAAGAGAGACACAGAGAAACAGACCAAAGAGCATTTGACTGAAGTGAAAAGAAGAAATGTGTTATTCTCAATGAATTGGTTTGTTCCAGGGAGGTCCTAGAAGACTCTCAGAGCCTGCAGAATACAGCTGGATTTTCCAGTTTCAATTTCCATTATTTCCGAAGACCTGTCTTCCCACGAAGTTCGGCCATGTGCCGGGCACACAGTACGGCCAGATAGTGACGTGCAGGCTAAGCTCTCACCTAGTTTTCTGGATGGTCAGAACCTACTTCATTTTTCAATTCAGGAAAATTGGCCATTCTAATCTTAAAGGAAAACCAAGATTTAATTCACATACTCTCTTTTCTGATAAAAAAAAATACTACCTTGATCCATTGTGAAGTTTCTAGGAATTTCGGTCACGTTGTGGTCTAATCCCTGATCTGCCTTTAGCCTTCTGATCCAAGGAGCCATGAGAATCAATATCCGAGTTCCTCTCAACAGCTGCACTTTAGAATGGTTAGGAAAGGGAACGTTCTTTCTCTCTTCTCTCTCTTGGACTCAAAACTACAATAACACTGAAACCGGTGCAAACGTCCACTTTGTTAGCTTCCATCATCCTACAGGATTTGTTTATGATTTTATCCCTGTTCTGGAGATGCAACGTATGTACTGCTCATGAATATTTGATACTGAATTAAACCATTTGTATAAAGAACGCAATTCAGTTCACAGCAAACCATTTGAAAGAGAACTCATTATTATGATATCACAATTTTATTTTATTGGAGTGTTTTGATTGTTAAATAGACAATACATGTCTCTCTCTTTTAATTTTTCTTCTCTAAAAGATGAAACCCTGCCTTGTATTTTGCAACTACATTACTTGATTTCCTTTAAACAGAGAAAAGTCATTTTCTATAATATTAAATTGTTTAATTTGGGACAAATGGAATAATAATGTTTTGCTATGAGACAGAGTTTCAAAAAAGAGAAGGAATGTTTGCCTCGCCCCACTTTAAAAAAAAAAAAAAGGCCATGTTAGTATTTCATAACAATTCAGCTAAAAGAACCAGCAACAGCCTGGTTAGAATGAAGAATCTGTAACTGTGTTCTGTGCACATTGTTTTAATGATACAGACTCATTTAGGCATGCACAGACACATTATAAATCTTGGGTCATTATCAATATGACTGCCACGACAGAATCACTGGCTTGTGCATCTGATCAGGGCACCTACTGGGAGCAATGATGACAAGGGTTTTGCTAGGCGAGCCGGACAGGCAGCGAATTCTTGCCTGTCCCGCCCTCTTTGGTAGCAGCTTCTTACCAGAGTTCCAGGGCTGACCTAGATGCAAGGATGAAAGACTGCCTCAGGGGGGACTGACCCCTCATGCCCTGTTCCCGCAGGTAGATGTTGCTCCTGAGAGTGACTAGGCAGCCCATCCGACAGTCTGAGAGCCCATCATTGTGAGGGGACACCATCAGCAATTAGTAAATATACAGAGATGCTCAGAGGAAGAGGTCCATAAACACACAGAGATGGGAAATTGTTCATGAAAGTGGAAAAGTGTTTGTGTTCTATCTGGTCACCGATTTCACTTAACATGGCTATTTTCTTGTTTGATTTTTCTTTTTTTTCTTTTTCCCTTTAATTTGACCAAAGCAAAGCAGGAAATGGCTCTAGAGCTTAAAAAAAATAGCCAATAAAACAAATTAAACTTCATAAGCCACTCTTCGAAATCATAAAGGTCTTCTATTTTCAATAATTGATAAGATCTAGCCATATAAGAAATTTGTTTTAGAGAGACAGGTTTCAATATACCATATCAGTTGCAACCATCTGCAAATATTTTCCTTTTTATATTTTCCTCCCTATGAGAATATTTTTTCAGCTTTTTTCACCCAAAAAACAAATTGCTTTTTAATGGTCCAGGGTAATCCTACATGCCCAATATTTGCTGATTCATGTTCTAATACCAAACTTTTCTTTTCATCCAAATGCTTCATTGGGTGTATAATTTAGGTAAAACCATAGTCAGATGCAACTAGGACAAATAGACCCCTGCGTGCTAACTGACTGTTAGTATGTCAGTCAGACATGACACCAAAAATATCTAGAATTCCTCTATTTTTGATTACCTTTGATGAGTCTACTGTATGATATTCTTTAAAAGCTTCCCAAAACTCACAAGGTACATCTGATATTACTTCTAGAATAGCAAGTTGTTCTCTGTAACTTTCTAAAAATACAGTCAGTCCTCTGTATCCTTGGGTTCCACATCCAGGGATCCAATCAACAGAAGACTGACAATATTTTGGGAAAAAAATTCCAGAAAATTCCCCAAAGCAAAATCTGAGTTTGCTACATACCGGCAACAATTGACATGGCATTTACACTGTATTTACAAGTATTTACATAGTATTTACATCGTATTAGCTATTGTAAGTAACCTAGAGATGATTTAAAATATATGGGGAATGTGCATGGGCCATATGCAAATACTACAGCATTTTATGTGAGACTTGTGCATCCAAGGACTTTGGTATCCATAGGGGGATCCATCCCCCGTGGGTACAGTGGATTGACTATAAAGGAAAGACAATACTATTCAAATTATGCTCCCTCTTCAATAATCTGTTTTACGTCAAACGTTACTGCACATGTGTTTGTGATGATTTTTCCTCTTGATTAACTTTCTTCAGCCATCTCCTTTGTGCATCTGCATTGATCAAATAGAATGCCCAGACCATCACAATTTATGTTTTCATATTAGTTTCCCATTGTTGACCAAAAGGCAGTGAACTCTACGGTAGATTTTATTTTTTAAAAGATGAACAACAACAAAAGCTAAAGTCATATAGCTGGTTAAATGAAGTGCAATATTGGCACAATGGCCTGCATTTTGTTTGGTTGGTTGTTCATCCTTGATCATCTGAGGACCCAGTGTCCTTGGCTGTAAACTGAGGACACTGGATTACATAGTATCTAGGTTTCTTAAAATTCTGTTTCAATTTACGGGCTGGTTTAGAGAACAAAGCTTGGCTTTTTAAGGTAAAATCACTTAGGGTAATTCATGTGCAATCTTGTCGGCCACCTGGCATCACAGTCAGATTACCTGGTGTGTATTGCTGATCTTGGAAAACTTGGGGGCTGGACTCCATTCTCTGGATTTTGATGTTGTTATTGTTGTTTGGTTTTGGTTGTTGCCTTTTATTTGGCAGTGGGGGAGGAATTCACTCAAGTAACTTAATGTATTCCCTCCGCCTTAGTATTTGTTCTCTTTCTCTGTTTCTCGAACACACAGTCTCCCTCTCCTTTCCTTCCCAGTCCTCACAAGAGTTTCCTTTTCTGACTTTCTGCTTATTCACCATTTCTCTCAACTATTGTTCCAAATCACTTCAGATCCAGGGCCTCCTGAAAGTTTCCAGGTTTGCCTTGGTACTCCTCGGGGTTAAAGGGTCCCACAGCCTGTCATGGGAACAGGAGGCTGCCTAGAGTAGAAAAGGGAAAGTTAGATTTTATTTTTAAAATGTGGTCATGAAGAGGAAGAAGATCAAGAATAGACAACAAGATGTAATGGTGATGTGGGCTCTCTAGGGGCTCAGACAGGGCCAAGGCGGCCTTTATAAGGAGGAGTCATTCTCTCTCCCACTTGAGTTGAGTTGTTACTCACTCGTCTGACTTTTTGCAGCCCCATGGACTGCAGCACACCAGGCCTCCCTGTCCATCACCAACTCCCGGAGCTTGCTCAAACTCATGTCCATCGAGTTGATGATGCCATCCAACCATCTCATCCTGTCATCCCCTTCTCCTCCTGCCCTCAATCTTTCCCAGCATCAGGGTCTTTTCCAATGAGTCAGTTCTTTGCATCAGGTGGCCAAAGTACTGGAGCTTCAGTTTCAGCATCAGTCCTTCCAATGAACATTCAGGGCTGCTTTCCTTTAGGATTGACTGGTTTGATCTCCTTGCAGTCCAAGGGACTCTCAAGAGTCTTCTCCAACAGCACAGTTCAAAAGCATCAATTCTTTGGCAATCAGTTCTCTAGGCCAGAATACTGGAGAGGTTAGCTTTTCCCATCTCCAGGGGATCTTCCCAACCCAGGATTCGAACCAGGGTCTCCTGCATTTCAGGTGGATTCTTTACCAACTGAAATATCAGGGAAGCCCCTCTCTCCCAGAGGTCTCCTAAATGTGGCAGACCTGTATCTGGCCTCCTCTGTGGGCAGATGAGGGATTTTCCCAATGCTCTCACCAAATTAGTGGTAAGAAGTCATCAAATTAGTGACTGGCATAACCTGAGCACGTCATTCCCACTGACCAACAAAAATGCACCTTATCATTCATTGTAGCCCCTTCGTTGCTGTAAGAAAACACACCACGGCAGCCACTCACCCAGTCATTCTTGAAAAGAACAGCTTTC
The DNA here is from genome assembly GCA_007570785.1 of Antilocapra americana. Classification (NCBI taxonomy): domain Eukaryota; kingdom Metazoa; phylum Chordata; class Mammalia; order Artiodactyla; family Antilocapridae; genus Antilocapra; species Antilocapra americana. Next base: position 48,680,376 of record ML660200.1, on the reverse strand, counting down.
AGTGAAATGTAAACCACTCAGGAACCAAAGACTAATCACACCAAGATTCAAGTTGTTTTAAGCCTCAGGACAAAGTATGGCATTTAAAAAATATAGTGAAGTTGGTCATCAAAGTGAAGTGAAAGTCGCTCAGAGTACTGGGGTGGGTAGCCTATCCCCTCTCCAGTGGATCTTCCCAATTCAGGAATCGAACCAGGGTCTCCTTCATTGCAGGCTACCCACTCCTGTACTCTTGGGCTTCCCTTGTGATTCAGCTGGTAAAGAATCCGCCTGCCATGTGGGAGACCTGGGTTCGATCCCTGGGTTGGGAAGATCCCCTGGAGAAAGGAGTGGGTGGCCTTTCCCTTCGTCATCAAAGGAAGGATATAATAGTAGAGAGCAGCACCCGCAGAGCAGAAAGAAGCATTTTCTAAAAAATCAGAAAGCTCTCCATTCCCATTGTTATTACTGGCATTCGATATTGACCATGTTTTCTACTCACACCCAAATGTGCTATTTTCTACCCTGTCAGTGCTTACATGGCTGACAGTGCGCAGAACCCAGCCTCACCTCTCCACCCCTGGTGGCACCTGGCCTTTCAGAGGCATACATAAGAGCCTGTCTTGATTCACTGCGTAGCCTCTATCATGAACTCCAAAAGCCAGAGCTTATGTATGTAGGAAGCTTGAGTGGGAAGGATCGGTGGCAGAGATCCTTGTCTTGACTAGGACATATAGAGACCCAGGCTTGCCAGAACCCTCTTCTTGAGATTCATGCTAAATGAAAACTTCCCAGAGCTCTCAGTAACTCTTGATCAAGCAAATGCAGAAAGTATTGTTTAAGAAAGCTGTGGTACATATACACAATGGAATATTACTCAGCATTAAAAAAAATTCATTTGAATCAATTCCACTCAGATGGACCGAACTGGAGCCCCTTATCCAGAGTGAAGTAAGCCAGAAGCAAAAACAACAATACAGTATATTAACGCATATATATGGAATTTAGAAAGACGGTAACGAGAACCCAACGTGCGAGACAGCAAAAGGAACGCGGATGTATAGAATTGACTCGTGGACTCTGTGGATGAGGGAAAGGGTGGGATGATATGGGAGAATGGCATTGAAACATGTTAATTATCATATGTCTAATCAATCGCCAGCCCAGGATTGATGCTCAGGGCTGGTGCAGCGAGATTTCCCGGGGGGAGGGAGGAGGGAGGGGGGATGGAGGGGGGTTCTGGAGGGGGAGCATATGTAAACCCATGGTGATATCATGGCATTGTATGGCAAAAACAATAAAAGGGAGAAGAAGAAAAAAAAAAAAAAAGAATCCACTCCAGTCCTAGACCCTGAGGATGCACAGAGGGACAAGCCTGGCCCAAGGCTGAGCTCCTACAGCAAGCCCGTGAGATCCAGAACCACCTTTACTCCCACCTGCCTGCTTTGCCACACGAGGGGAGCCTCCCCCAGGAGAAACCTGGGGGTCTGGGAATGTTGTAAGAATGCTGGGTCAGTGAGGAGAAAAGTAACTGCTTCCTGCAGATGCCATGTAGACTTCAGCTGCCTGTCAAGGCATTTTCATCTCCAAGTGCAACTTGTTCACTGAGGAGCAGCAACTCCCGCATATTAGCTCGCGAAGCAGCTCTGCCAAGATGACCTGAAAACACTTGAAATCGGTGCCATCGCTGCAATTAATGAGGGGTGGAGCATCTCTAGGGGTCAATTTCCTATTTGGATACACTCAAGTTCATCCAGTTTGTTTCAGAATCATAGTAAAGGCCCTCAGTGAATCCAATATACAAACCCCTGTTCCTCGGGCTATGCCTGATGTAGATCCCACTCTGGATTTCGTGGAGGGAGGAGAGCCACCCAATTCCTTTTTGCTTCATGTGTCTTCTCATGCAGGCTATCAATGGTCCAGGGCTTCCCTGGTGGCTCAGCTGGTAAAGAATCTGCCTGCAATGAGGGAGACCTGGGTTTGATCCCTGGGTTGGGAAGATGCTGTGGAGAAGGGAACAGCTACCCACTCCAGTATTCTGCCTGGAGAATTCCACGGAGTGTATAGTCCATGGGGTATCAAAGAGTCGGACATGACTTTCACTTTCACTCTCATCAATGGTCCTAGTGAAGCAGCCTAGAGAAAACGCACAAAAGGGAAGGCACATCATATTTAAGATTTCTCTTAAGAGTCCTCTTAAAGCCGTTGGCAACACTGGTTAGAGAACGTATTATGCTAAAGTTTTTGCAGACACTTCTGGAGTCCAGACGAGCTCACCTTAAAATAAACAAGCCTCATCAACTGTGCGAGTTGAGGTTTTCTTTGCAACTTAGCTACCTTGTGTGTTTTTATGACAACCTTCCTCGCATCCCCACCCCACCATTTATCACGTCATCTTATCACAGCCTCTTTCTCAGGGACGCAAATAGCACACTAATATTTCCTTTTGTGAGGGTGAGTTGTCAATCTCTTCAGAAAGGGAACAACTACAGACAGCTCTTTCTTTTGATAATCTTCCTGACACTTGCCTGAGCCCTACTGATCCATCACAGAGAGCCTGGCTCCGTGGAGAGGCGCATGCTGACAGTCAATCAGTATGGATGTCACTTCATGTCCATCAAGAAAATATGTAAAGTGAACCATTGTGTATTTTGCGCTAGTAAATAGCCTTTCTTTTCTCCTAAATCTTGTCTGTTTTTCATTGGCTGACAGTATAAATACAGCACACAGAACTCTGCCCTTTTAACATGCAAGTCTGAAAGCCATCCTCTTCGTGCAGTTTTCAGCTTATTGGTGTACTGTTATTTTCCATGACGAAGGAGGGGGAGCATGAACATGAAGACTCAAAATGCCATACGTCAGGCTCAAGAGCACTTTGTTAGACTCAGGAATGCGGGACTTGGTGGGAAATTGCTACTGCATTGCATCACCAACCATAAACCTTCCAGTCACCAGAAACCCTCTCAGAGACCATAGTCATCAGTTCGTAAATGTGGAGCAATTTAGAGAACTTGTAGGAGGAGGCTAGGAATATGGAACTATAAAAATATAATGCAGTCATTTCTCCAAAGGAGTTTGATACATCAGCTTAGATGAAGCCTAAAACTTTCTCTTGGAAACTTTTTTCCCCATGCGATGTGGGGTTGAGGGGCAAAAGGGAAGATATGGTGGGAGGAAGGAGTTGGGGAGAGGCTGGGATGGAAAAAGGAAAAATAGGTTTTATATTCACATTGGTGTACTGGGTAGGCAGGTCAGTCACTGGCTGTAGGTGGCCCTATTCCTTCCTTTCTGGGAATAAAAATGGATAAAAACCACCACCAACCAACCGCCAACTGGGACTGGCTAAGAACTGTGGCTAGAATTATAACTGGACCTGTGAGATGTTTAGATTCATTATATACAGTCTTTTAAATAGAAAAATCTGTAGAAACCTAAATGTCCATTCAAAAATGATTAAAAAATTATAAGGATTCATACTATGGAATCTTCTACTGCCATTCTAATGAAGTAGATCTTTTTGTTCTGCTACAGAGATGTGTCCAGTAATGTGTGGATGGAAAACAGCATTTTGCATTATGATATGAATAGTGCAATCCCATATTTTATTTCTAAAACTTGATACAAATGCCAGCAATTAACAATGGTTAATCCTGAGGTAGTGGAATTGTGAGAGACCGTATGTTACGTTTTACATTTCAGATGTTTGCTTGAATTTTTTTCAAATAAGTGTTTGCTTGGCTGTTTCTCTTAAGCCTATAAGAAAATTTTATTTCATTCATACATAATCTCCAAGGCATGAAGGGGTTTAGGAGAGAAATTTCATGTGCCCTCATTACCTTGGAGAAAAGGATATGTGTACTTTATATATATGTATTATGTATAAATGTGGATATTATATATAAAATATTTATATATTTATATTTCACCCTGGGGTAAAAACTAGGATGAAAAATCCATGTTTAGAAAACTCCCAGGCAGACTTTCCTCTCGTTGGCTGAGAAAAAATAAGATTTTGGTGTGCTCTGCCAATGCAACTGAATTGAATTGGTTTAAAGGAAGAGAAACTGGTTCTTCTAGGCCTCCCACAAAGATCTAGGGATTCCATGACAAAGAAATAATAATCCCTGTGGCTTCTACACTAAAAAGAATTCTGTAGCGTGACATAAACAAACATCCTAATAAAACCCGCTTTTAAACTCATATCTCTGCGAATTATTTTTCCTTGTCCTTTTGATTGAAAATAAAAGATGTCTTCAAAAATAAATTGAATAACTGACCAGGAAAATGAACCCCTGATTTGAAAATTCAGGGAGCGTGCCAACCCACAGCACTGGAATTTTGTATGAGACTGTAACTCACTGAAATTTTGTACGAGACTGTAACTCCTAATAAAAAGCATGAAGTATTACACAAAAACTCTGAGGTGGAAGCTGAGAGACCAGGGCAGTGATACTGGTGGATTAGAGCAGAAAGAAACGCACCGTGCGTGCGTATTCATGAAGGTGTTTTCTACTCAAGGGGAAAGGGTGATGTTTCATTAAGGAGAGGATCAGAGGACTTGAGTCAGATACCCTTTTTTTTTTTTTGCTTCTGTCAATTGAATAATCTGTAAAGAATTGAAGTAAAATTCGATGAGAATTTTTCAATGACTTTTAAAACCTCATGACATGATGTGTGGATCCGAACACACTTCTGTCTTCTGCTCCAAGAGCGGGCTAGACTGGGACTACCGCATGAACAATAACAGCACACACATGCACAGTCTCCTTCAGCACGTCCACACGTGAGAAAGAACCAAGAGATGGGCAGTATAAAAATGTAGAAGCATTTAAGAAATACACTTCACGATAAAACAGGATTACAAAACCTTTAGAATAAGTTTGCTCATAAATGTTAACCTAATGACAATTCTTAAACGTAATCAAAAGGGAACAATACTATATGTCCATCAGTGGGAACATTAGTTTACAAATTATGCTACATCTAATAATGGGATGCAGCCATGACAAATGATGGTTTAGTCTTAGACTTAATGACAAAGATAGGGAAGTGATAATTATGTAAATTATATATTTGTATATTACATAATGTGAGATTTTATTGGTATTAAAGTGATGCTATATATTTTATTATATACAGAATTTTACATTTATTGTATAAAATGAGAAAATCTGATCACAATACCATATGAAGTGGTGGGTTCCTTTTTTAAAAACATCTGCTATATATAAGCAAAGCATAAAAAGTGTAATACAGAGGAAACAAAGCCTAAAAATGGGATATGCATATATGTATGTCCTCAGGAAGGGACTTCTGGAGGGATGTGGACTACGAGGGGACGCAGTAGTTTGCTATGGTGCAAGGAATGTTTTGATGTAGGTAATCATGATATGGATGTATACTATTTAAAAAAAATTTTTTTTAGTGTTGAGACACAAATTTATGATTTGTGTACCTTTCTATGTGTATTTTACATCTCAATGAAAAAAGAACAACATAGGACAAAGGTATTAATGATATGATCTTTGGAAAATATGTTTGATGCTGATTTGTCTTTGTCTATCTATTACTTAATTTTTTTACAACAATCACATACTTCTTTTATAATCTGAAAATAATAATGAAGCACTTATCTCAAAAAACAAAGCCACAGAGAGCAGGGACGGTAGGGGTTTTTCAGAATCGAGGCAGAGCATGCCTCTGTCAAGCTCATTTCTTTATTTGTGGAAGATACATATTATCCATTTCATGTTTTCCATACACTGTACACATTTTCCCCCCATCCCAACTAAATCGAGTTTTCACTTCGTGGTTAAAAGGTGCAAGTAACATGGAGACCTCATCCTCCTGCCTCATTAGGAAAATATCCAACCAAAAGAGGTCAGCAAGCAGAGCAGTGTCCAGCCCGGGAGGGAAGTGAATGAGAGAGGAGATGAAGGAAGGCCCGTCTCAGATTCCCGCAGCTCTGGCCTACAAGTTGAAGGGCTCCGTTGAGGTGTGTTGCTGTGTACGTGCCAGGTTATGTTTATTTCATGTTCTGAATGATTCCTTTTTAACCTACCAAGTATTTATAGCCCATAGAAACTCAGAGATGAAAGTTCTTCCAATGTGCAAACGCCACAAATGACAAAATCTTGTTAGAGTGGCCGAAGCCAGGAGGGCTCTCAAGCCCGCGTGTGTGTCTGTCCGTCTGAAGCCCCGTTCATTACGACTGAGCTTTTCTGGGCTGGTCCTCAGTGGAGAATGGGTGACCCTAGGAGATCATTGCGACCACTGTGTTGTGAGCTGAAGGAGAGCCATTGAACACAACAAAAAGGATGCTTCAAGGACGCACGGCAACACAATCAGAACCATGCCACAGGCTCTGATGGCTAGGAGGTGCCAGCAGGAGTGACACAATTAGGGACAGGAGTGGTTCAATTTAGGGGGAAAAAAAAGCCCACAGAAGTAAGCTGTTTTCGGGACAAAGAGGCTGAGTTCTAAAGTACCCCCAATAAGCAGCTTCCACAAAGGCCTGACCATGTGCCTGTAGCAGATGGCCCTTTAAGCCACACTCAGACCTGGCGCTCTAAAAAGAGTTCGGGGCAGCAGGCTTGCAGGCAAGGGAGAGCTGAGCTGCGTGAGGATGTGCGGGTGCCCCGGGCACCAGAGACAGGCCGGGCCAAACAAAGCCGCCCCTGGCAGGACTGGTGAGTCTCCAGCCTGTGCCTGTTCTCCTCCTGCCTCTCTCCTGTCCCCCCCTCCCCACAGCTCCCCGCTTTATGCATTCTGAAGGGATAAGCCAGTTGAAGATGCCCACGAATCATTTGTTCAGCCATTTGGGTTATAAAGCTCTATGAACACTTCTCCTCTAGACAAAAACGCTCAGAAAGTAAGAGCTTTATCACCTTCTGGATGTCCAGGTTGGAAAAAGCTACGTCTTCCCTAGCAGGACTACTAGGATGCATATAATCCTGTCAATGACAATGACTCGTTATTCAGAAGTAGGGAAAGATAGAGATGAAGAAGACAAAATGGAATAAAATAGTTTAACCATATCATTTTCCAAGACTGTCGGGCCCAGATTAATCCTTTATAAATATGTTCATAACCCAGTCATGAAAAATGAATCTCAGCCAGCCTTTGATGGGCTCTTGGAATAGGAGCAATGGGGAAACCCCAGCACTTCATCTTTCCCAGACTACTCTTGAGTCTGGGGACATGGAGTTCAGAAGTGCAAAGATCCAATTCGACATACTCTAAACACTGACATCCTTGACTTCTGGGAGGGCTCTGGGTACACATTTTTTCATCTCTTTTGGGTAAGTTTCCTTGTTCAAGTATGACTTTTGTGCGCAGAAACATTAGTGCAGGAAGGAATCTGTGCATATTTTAGAAAAGATAAACCCTGAAAATCCTATCAGTTTTAGGCAACAGACTTTCTCTACTACTAGGCAGAAGAGCAGTCTGCCTTGGAAAAAAAACACATGCTTGAAACTGACTATTCTAGAGGCACTCAGAGGACTCAGGGTTTCTGAGTACAGTTGTGCAGTTTGTGCACTGAACAAATCTCAAACAATGATGTGCAAGCTCATGTACCATACGTGGAGATGCTGCCTGAGGACAACAAGTAGATGAATGTTTTCTTTGGGATACTGTTGTCCTATATCAACATAAATACTACTCTCATGTTCTCCTCTACGCCCTGACTCAGGGATGCTGGCAGTGCCGTGCCTGCACATGCGTTATGTTTGTCTGTCCAGCGCCCTGACTGTCCAACCAGCATGGAAGAAGCACTTGGCTATCTGCACTCCACGATGTGGCGATAAGCTCACCAACCTGCTCCTCAGTAACGATAATGATTATTTCCACGTACTGAATTTCTACTATATGCCAGGACCCATGCTGGCTGAGGGCTTTCCAGACGATGTTATTTAGGCTCTTTCAAGTAACACAGAGAGGTTGATGGGCCCAAATTCAACCTCAGGCCTGTTTGACCCCAGAGGCCATGTTCTTCCCATGGTGACTGTGGGGTCATTTCTTCCCTCCATCCCTCCGACCTTCCGTCAGCTTGCACAGGATCGACGCAATCTCCAGCACCATTCCCCTCCTAATTCCTCATCTTTTGAGTTCTGAGCTTCAGAATTGCTTTCTCTAAACAAATTAGGCCTTGCCCTCCCCAGCACTTACAGCCCACAGACAACGCATGTTAGTTTGTACTTATACTTGTTCACTGTCTGCCCTACAGATCTTGCCAGGCAGGCCTGTGCCTGGTACCTGTACCGCTGGGTGCCTGATGCCCGGGGGCTGGGCACGCAGGAGGGCTTATGAACATCTGATGAGGGAATGAATGGCAAAGAAGGGTGTAAGCAAGGCAGATAACACTCCTTTTTAAATTGCTTCTAGTTTAGCCACATGGTTCCAATTGTGAAGAAAAACTCACAGTTGTCACTGACTCCTTCGTTCAACAATCATTTTCTATCGGTGGCTTCACTCAGCCTTCCTGAGGAGCCCCCAGCTCCCTTCTGCTCGGGTCTCCCCAGATATCCCTTGTCTTGACCCCACTTCTTCTCCCTCTCCAAGGAGGGCTCTTGACCTTCCCTGGATGATGCAATTCTGGCCTCATGTCCTGCAGGATAACATCTTTCCTAGGTTCTCTGGTAAGACGCAAGGCTGCTCACCATTTTTAGTGTTAACATGACTCAGTCCCACCACTAAGTACAATATTACTCATTAGTTTCGTGTACCATGATCATATTATAGTGATATAATACACGGTGACAATCTTGATACTGTCGTCTGACGAGCCAACACACCTGACAATCTCATTTTAAGGCATCTGCAATTTAAAGAAAAAAAATGTACACTGTAATGTCACCGCATCCTCCCCATGAGAGGAGGGGCTGGACCCACTCGGAGTATGACATTCTGAGATGCTGTCAGAATCCTGAAAGTTAAACAAAAATCCTCGTGGTGTTACAAGTGAGAAGACAAAAGCAGCCGCCACTTGAATAGATAGCTGTCACTCCAGACGACAGCCTGCCTGCTATTGTCACTGCTTTGGAGGGGGATGCTGGGCTGAGGCTTTGGTGGGCGTTTCCACCAGGTACCCACCCGACTCCAGCAGTTGGTGTGGGAGGGCCTCACCTGGTGTGGCTTGTCCCTCATGGGGAGGCCATGGTTCTGTGTCTGGGTAACAAAGGCTATTGTAGGGCCCCAACATAGTAGCCCTGTTGTGAGGTACAGCAGTATCCACCGTTTATATTAATCCAGAGAACTGCAGTACAAAGCTGTGTTAAACCATACCTCATTCAGGTTTAATGTGTCCATTTAACTCTGTTGCTGTATTTTTCTTTAACTGTACCTGACCTCAGATCAATGTTCTCTGACGTTTCCATGTATAGATCTCCTATCAAAATTAATGACTTGCATCTTTAAAGAAAAAAAAAAAAAGGCTCCAAACAGAAGAACGAAAATTCTAGGCAGTTCTGAGCCTTCCGAGGAGGAAAGAAACCCCCAGGAGCTTATAAGAAATTATCAACTGTGTTTGCTTAGAGCAGAGGCTCAGCGGCTGGTTTTGAAAGCCCCGGGCAGAACCTTTACCTCCGTGGACAGAGTTGAGCCCCCAGACTTAAAGGGGGCGGCGTATGTCTGGAATCATTTCTCAGCCTTAATAAGAAACTCTGTCCTTCCCAGGCATCAGATTAGTGCTCCTCTGTGACCCCAGCATGCCAGTAACTCCAAGCCGCTGAGATGATGCTCACCTTTGGGAAAAGAATGCTCTAATCTTGATCGTGTTCCGACCGGCTGCAAGAAATCCTCTCCCCCCATCGCCCTGGTTGCATGTCCTTGGCCTTTTTTCTTGTTTGCTTTTGTGGTCTGGGTACACTACTCCCCTCCTGCCTGGGTGAGGGAGCCGCACGGAGCCTGTGGGGCTCCCTCCCTCACATCCTCATCTGGATAGCGGGCTTTTTCAACCCCCAGTCTTTCTTCACAGGTAGGAAGCACATCACAACTCATTAGTAATTTACTGCTACAGTAATTTTTATAATTACTGCCAGGAGGCCTCATTAAATTTGATCTAATGAATAAATATTGTATTTTTCAACGTGATTACCAGAACAGCTTAAGCTGAGTGCCATAAACAATTATTTTCCTCACTACTCAGGATGTCGGTGACTATTGATTTTTATTTCATAAAGAATTTACTGTAGTAATACTAATATAAATTTATGACTTCGAGAATAGGCAACATCCCCTATGTCAATTCACAAGCAACAAAACAGTCCCAGAAACAGCCAAAGCGGGATGCTGGGAGTCAGAAGGAAAGAATGGAATAGAGGTCTGCTGAGTGTGGCTGGCCGGGGAAAGACGAGGTAGAAACGGTTTGATGCTGCTGACTTCGATTGTGAACCGAGATCAAGGAACCCACATATCACCAATTCCTGGCATGTGAGTCTGGAGCTCCCAGGCTGAACAATATTGCCAGCAGCTGATTTTCACATTTTATAAGATCAAGTCAATAAATTCTGCTCAGTTACACATTTCCAAAGTAAGACATGAAAACCAGGTTCTAACAAGATTCACACCAAACCCCTTGTTCACTTCTGTTACCTTACTGCCATTGAATATCTTGTGCTCCCTCTTTTATTCTAGTTTCTAATGTCAGGTAATGGAATTTCACATCTTAACTAGTGGGATGGATATTCCCCGCCATCCTCTGCTTTTTATCCCGCTGGATACCCCATCCTCTTCGTACCTAAGCTACTGTAAAGCGCTGGGATCCTCTGTCAGTTTTATTTCTCTTCCAGTAAGCGAAGCACCAGCTGGCTGCCCCAGGGGATCCTCACTTGCCCTGGCTGACTCAGTGCTTTCACCAGCCCTCTCTTCCACCTGAGTGGTCATCCTCAACCCTGGCTGCACATTAGAATTAGGGAGGAACTTTAAAAACATGCTGTTACCCAGGTCTTGCCCGAGATTTTGAGTGAATTGGTCTGGGGTAGGGCGTGGCTCTAACTCATCTTGTTTGAACTCCCCAGATGATTCTAATGCACAATGATTCCAGGTTCTAAAACCACTGCCCTGGAAGATAAGTAGATGAAGGCAGGGGGCAGAGTGAGCTAGGAGCCAGACCCCTTGCCCCGTGGCTAGTTGTCATAGGCGGAACCGTGTCTTCCCCAAATTCACATGTTGACATTCTAACCCCCAGTACCTCAGAATATGACAGTAATTGAATAGAGGACTTTTCAAGAGGTAAAATGAGGTCATACGTGTGGGTTCTGCCCTTATAAGGGGAGATTAGGACACAAGTGAGCAGAAAGGGGAGGACCGTGTGAAGGTACAGGGAGAAGATGGCATCTACAAGCCAAGGAAAGAGGCCTTAGAAGGAACCCACGCTGCCAACACCTTGATCCTGGACTCCTAGCCTCCTACCCTGTGAGAAAATACATTTGTACTGCTTAAACCACGCAGTCTGTGGTGCTTTGCTACGGCAGCCCTAGCCAGTTAACACAGCAGCCTTCACAGTCAGGGAGCCTAGGGGTTACCAGCAAAGACTGGAGGAGAAACAAGTCTCAAACCCAAGGTCCATCGCTTACCAGATGTACAGTGTCTTGATGTTCTGGTTATCTACTGCTGTGTATCCAATGACCTCAAAGCTTAATGTCATAAAACAACTCTTTTTTTGTCACATTCACCGACTCTGTGGGTCAGGAATTTAGACAGGGCAGTAAGGGGTAATTTGTCTCTGTTCTACACCGTCCGGGGCCCCAGCTGGAAGGCTGGAAAGAGGAGAGTGACTCACGGGCTGGAGTCGAGCATCATCTGAGGGCTTGTTTTCTCACATGTCTGGATGTAATGCCAGCTCTGGTACTGGCTGGGCCCTTGAGCTGACGCCGTTGGCCAGATAATCTACATGTGGCTTCTTCACGGAGCGTGGGCTTCCTTACGTTGTGGTAAGAATTCACTCGGATCTGTAGATTGCATTTACAGATCATTTACAAAATGATTTGTACTACAGACATTTTGGACACAGCTGGGGAGGGGAGGAGAGGGTGAGATATGGAGAGAGTAATATGGAAATTTACAATACCATATGTAAAATAGATAGCCAACGGGAATTTGCTATATGACTCAGGGAAGTAAACTGGAGCTCTGGGTGGGATGGGGAGGGAGATGGAAGGCAAGTCTGGGAGGGAGGGGACGAGGGTGTACCTATGGCTGATTCTTGTTGACGTACGACAGAAAACCACAGAATACTGTAAAGCAATTATCGTTCAGTTAAAAAAATGAAATGAGAAAAAAAAAAAAAAGAATCCATGGGGAGAGAGACAGTTAGACCCATTCTACCTTTATGAAGCCAGGCTTGTAAGTCACGCAGCAGCAGTGTTTCCACAGCATTCTACTCATTAAGTCAGCCACAGAGGCTTACCCTGGCTCAAGGAGTGAGAAAATACTCCAAGGCAATGGGCAAATGGCAGGGTTCTGGAAAAGCAGGTGGGACCAGAAATACTACTGTGACCATGTTTTGGAAAATGCAATCTGCCACACTTGGACAAGTTTCTTACCTCTCTGCCTATCTGATTCCCTACCTTTAAACTAAAATGATGTAACTAACTCATTTGGCTGCGGTAAGGATTAAAATGGCAACCTTACAGCAGAGTGCCTGGCACATGTAAGTGCTTACAAAATTCTAGTTGCTTCTAACATCTGGGGCCAATATGCTTATTCTGGTCGGGCCTTGAGGGATGATGAGGATGCAGGGAAAACGAGGTCAAGAGATCAACAGGTAGTATAACAGGGCACCGAGAAAAGGGCCGGTGAGGACACAGGGAGAAGGCAGCTATCTGCCACCCAAGGAGAGAAGCCTCAGACCTTGCTAGCACACTAGCCTTGGACTTCCGGCTTTCAGAACTTCAAGAAATAAGTCTATTGTTTAAGCAAAAAAAAAAAAAAGAGAGAGATATCAGGAAAATATTACTTGAGATATGGAGATCACCCTTCGAAAGTTATAAAAATTGGAGTTAAAATAGGACTGGAGTTCCGGAGAAGTGGAGAAAGACATTGTTGCTTTTCATTAGGAATCCTTCAGAAATATTTGATTTTTTAAAAAAAGTGCATGTGGAATGCTTTAATTAAAAAAAAAAAGTGTTGTGGGGGTACCTCCCTGGCATTCCAGTGCTTAAGACTGTGCTGCCATTGGAGGGGTCACAGGTTCTATCCCCAGTCAGGGAACTAAGATCCTGCATGTCTGCTGGCATGGCCAAAAAACCCCAAAAAACCCATGAAGACATGCCCAAAGTGGTTGTCCCTATTATAAATAAATGTAAAGAAATTATTCTTTTTTATAGCGATTAAATTGATGCTTCTTAATGGTGAGTTGCTATTACAGAATTTAGATATTTTTAAAATGGAAGAACAAAAATCATATGCAGAGTATGATCTTAGCAACATTAACAATACTTAAGTTCAACACCCAAGTAATTCAATTCTTAACTGTGGTTACCTGTGAGTGGCAGGATACGGATGATTTAAATTATGAAATTTCAGTTTTATATAATTAAGTAATTAAAAAATAAGAATAAATTTTAAAATAATGAATATAAGCTTATTGCCTGTATCTCCCTTTTTTCTCCACCTCAACATAATCAGTCAGCATTTTAAAATGTAGTATTATCCATGGTTAACATTTTTACAATATTTATTTATTTGGCTGCTCTGGGTCTTAGTTATGGCACATGGGATCTTTAGATGCAGGATGTGGGATCTCGTTCCCTGACCAGTGATCCCCATGAGCCCCCAAATGGGGAGCACGAATCTTAGCCACTAGACCATAAGTGAAGCCCTTCCATGGTTAATTAAAGAGCAAAACTTCTTGGTAACAAGACAGTACTGAAATTCTTATATCAAGATGGATGAGACTAAGGAAGTATTAATACTCTTCAGCAGCTATTAATATCCTTAGAGGTATTAATATCCTCCAAGTCTTTCTATTCTTAGAAAGACTACAGGTCTGATTGTTAAACCCAAAGAACAAGCATAAGTTTCAAGGATGCATGGGTGAGAAAAGTTCCCTTAAAAACAATTAGAAAATAAAAGTAAAAAAAAAAAATTTTTAAATAGTAAGCTTCAATATACAAAAATGAGTTGTATTTCTGTATGTAAAGGATAACCTGAAAATGAAATTAAGAAAATAATTTAAATTTCAATAGCATCAAAAAGAACAAATTACTTGGGAATAAATTTAACCAGGGAGATGCAAGACTCAGAGACTATACCAGAAACTATAAAACATTGTTGAAAAGAATTTAAGTATACCTAAATAAATGGAAAAACATCCCATATTCATGGATTGGAAGACTGAATTTTGTTAACATGACAATACGCCCTAAATCAGCTTACAGACTCAGTGTAATTCTTATAAAAATTCCAACTTCCAATTTTGCAGGAATGGATAAACTGATACTAAAACTCACATGAAATTGCAAAGGGCCCAAAATTATCAAAACAATCTTGAAAAAGAAGAAAGTTGGAGGAAAATGTTCCAATTTCACAACTTATAGCAAAACTGCAGTAATTGAACAGTGTTTTTGTGGCATTAAGGACAAACATAAAGATCAAGAGAATAGAACTAAGAGTCCAGAAATAAACCCATTCGTATCTGGTTAACTGATTTTCAACGAGGGTGCTGAAATCATCCCATGGGGAAAAAAATGTCTTTTCGACAAATGGTGCTTGGACAATTGGATATCCATATGCAACAGAATGAAACTGGACCCTTACCTCACACACATACAAAAAATTAACTCAAAATGGATCATAGACATAAAAATGTAAAAATTAAAAAACGTCAAACTCCTAGAAGAAAAACGTAGGTATAGATCTTCACGATGCTGAATTTAGCAATGGATTCCTTTAAATTTTATTTTTGGCAGTGGTGGTTTTTTGTTGCTATGCAGGGTTTTCTCTAGTTGAAGACAAGGGGCTACTCTCTAGATGCAGTGTGCAGGCTTCTCATTGCAGTGGTTTCTCTTGCTGCAGAGCACAGGCTTCAGTAGTTGTGGCTCACAGGCTCAACAGCTGTGGCACAGGGGGCTTCACTGCTCCCATGGCACAGTCATCTTCCCGTGATCCAGGAATCTTCCTGGATCAGGGACAGAACTCGTGTCTCCTGCATTGATAGGCAGATTCTTTACCATTGGGCCATCAGGAAGGCCCAGCAATGCATTCTTAGATATAAGAGCAAAAACACACAAGCAACAAAAGGAAAAAATCAATAGATTGGACCCCTTGAAAATAAGAACTTTAATGCACCAAGGAGTACAATCAAGAAAGTGAAAAGGATAGTCTGGCAGTTACTCAATCCAAGAATCATTACTCTTATGGCTGGCAATTCCACTCCTAGGTTGAAATTGAATGTTGAAACAAAATCTTGCAAATGCATGTTCATAGCAGCACTATTCACAAGAGACAAAAGTGAATACAATCAAAATACTCACCCACTGATTGAGACAATTGTGGCATAACCATAAAATGGAATATAATTAGGCCACACAAAGAAATAAAGGACTGATAACTACTATAAGGATGAGCCTTGAAAACATGCTAAGTGAAAAAAATTAGACACAAAAAGGGATATACTCTATATTCCCAAATATCCAAAACAGGCAAATCTAGGAGACAGAAAGCAGAGTTCCTATGGACTGAGAAGGATAGAGAAAAAGGGGAGCGACTGTCTTAGTGACTGGTTTCTTTC
Organism: Antilocapra americana; assembly: GCA_007570785.1. Taxonomy (NCBI): domain Eukaryota; kingdom Metazoa; phylum Chordata; class Mammalia; order Artiodactyla; family Antilocapridae; genus Antilocapra; species Antilocapra americana. The sequence goes on along the minus strand of ML660200.1, from coordinate 48,664,664 downwards.
GGGGGGGTGATGAAAATGTTCTGGTAATGGTTGTACAACACCATGAATGTGCTGGAAGCCACAGAACTGTACGTTTTTTAAAATTAATTTCATTTTTGGCTATGCAGTGTCTTCCTTGCTGCTCGCGGGTTTTTTCTAGTTTCTGCCAAGTGGAGGCTACTCTCCCGTTGCAATGCATGGACTTCTCGTTGTGGTGGCTTCTCTTGTTGCAGAGCACAGGCTCTGGCGCACGGGCATCAGTGGCTACCACAGTAGCTGTGGTGCAGAGGCTCAGCTGTCCCGTGGCATCTTTGCAGACCAGGGATGGAACCTGCATCCCCTGCATTAGCCGGTGGATTCTTGACCACTGGACCACCGGGGAAATCCAGAACTGTACATTTTTCAATCTTTTTAAATTAAGAAAAAAAGTTAATGAATAGCAAACATTAAGCCTTGAGGGCATGCACCCCAGACCATCCTCCAGCTTCTAGTCCACTTGTCCTGTTTCGTTAGTTTTCTAAAACCTAAGGGAAGGACTTCCCTTTCCTGCTCTTGAAGAATTACTTGGAGGGAGGTTCGAGGCATGGGGCTCGGGTGCCAGCTCTGCAGTTCCCCCAAGTCCTGGAGGTTGTCACAATTTGTGACGGCTGGTGGGAGGCCATTGCCCCTTACCACCCCCACCTGCTCATCCACGGACTGGCCTTTCCAAAGACTCTGGGTGTAGGGAGGCCACCCACCCCCACCACCATTTCTCTCCCATTAGTGATTCCACATTATAAAACGGGAGATTCTGCTTTTTTGTAAAAAAGAAACAAATGGACTCTCACCCGCTGCAAGGCACCATGGCCGTTTTACTTGGAAAGCTGAGTTATGAGTTGTTTTCCTTTTTTTCCAAAGGTACTTCCTCCCCCCGTGTCACAGGGTGCAGCCAGGAAGGAATGGTAAGAACCATTACTATGAATGAGCAGCCTCGCTTCCAGGCTGTTCCCGCCCTGGGGAAAGGGGTCACAGCATAGTTTCAATGTAAGATGTGTCAAAAAGACAAAAAATGTAAGATGTGTCAAAAAGACAAAAAAAAAAAAAAAAAAACAACTCAAATTTTTTTTTTGAAGTAGGAAGAAAACATCTAAGCCTTTTAACTCCACTATATTAGGCAAACTGATACAGCTCAGAAATTTTCCTTTACACCAACTGTCAATGCCAGAATTTTGTATTGTTTTCTAAGGATTTCATAAAAGTCATAAAAACTGAAAGAATAAAAATGCTAAACACTAGGCAAGCGTGATAGTAGGTTTGTTTCCAAAACCTAGTTTTCTGGGAGAGCAAACTAAGTTGAAATGAAACCTCTCTTTTACCAGGGCTTGTCTGTCAGCTCTCTCCAATACCTTAGAATCCCACATGTCACTTTGCAGAAATCAATTAATAGAGTTCTTGGTTTCTGCCCTGATCATCCTTTTCTCCCCCTCCCCAACACTGAAAAAGAAGATAAATAGAATCTATCTCCATAATTTTACTTAGTCATTTAGTTCAGTAGCATCTGTTTATCATGATTAACAAAAATCTGACTGGCAATGAGAATTTCAAAAATCATTTGCATACAGGAATTTTATTTACATATTTTCCCTCCTAAAGCACTAGGTTACTCAAAATGGTCATATCTTAAAATTTAGGCAAGCTCCTGTGCTAATTATTACTTTTTAAAAAGCCATACTGGATAATCTTCAACAAGTGACAAACATTTTTTGTTGTTTCGTCGCTAAGTCGGGTCCGACTCTTTTGCAATCACCTTGCTCCTCTGTCCATGGGATTTCCCAGGCAAGACTACTGGAGTCAGTTGCCGTTTCCTTCTCCAGGGATTGAACTCACGTCTCCTGCATCGGCAGGCGGATTCTTTACCATCTGAGCCACCAGGGAAACCCCTGAGAAACATTTACAGCTATTCATTTTAGAAGACAAACTTGAGGACTAGTCTATTAAAGGATGTATAATCAAACAAAAATAAAAATGAAATAATGGTTCCTGGTGATATGACTTGCCCACTAAGCTCAATGTGAGAAGGGAGAATTTGAATCTTAGCACAAGCTCACAGAACAGTATGTCCTTCAATGTTGGAGTAGGAGAGGAAACTACTTGCTGCAACATCTTTTTCTCTGAAATTTGTGGCTTAAGTTCCATGATCATGTATGTGGGCACATTTCAGAATTCTCTGTATGATAAAACTAAATTATGACTCTCTCCCATACATATGGAATAAAAGATTTTTTAAAAGTATATAGTGAGTTGGATACTACAATTTATCTGAGAAGGCAAAGAGGACAGATATATATACATATTTGTTTATAGTTCTTTTAGAACTATCTGAGTGTAAGTCATAAAATCTAGAAATAAATAAATAAAATCTAGACTTCACTAAAAACATCTTATTTTGTAAGCTTGACTTTGGAAATATGTAACTGTTTTACATCATTAGAAGACAAAAATAAATCCTAATTTTTTAAAAAGCTGTCTTTAAAAACAAAATAACACAAGCAAACTTAATAACCATATAGAGTTTAAAATGACTTTAAAAACAGTAGTATGTACCAAAGGACTTACAATAAGGATGAAAAGAGAAAAATCTTTAACTGTTTTCAGTAATATCTAACTGGTAATATTGGTACTATTGTTCTGAAACCATGTTTATGTATAGTGACACTAATATATTTACGTGTAATTGCTATAATTTGTTTATATATGAGCTCATTTACTTAAGTTGTGTGTATATGTAATATACAGATAGATACAAAAGAAATGTGTTATGAAAACAAAATACAATGGAGGAATGGCTGACTGTAGGTTTGAGGTGGAAAATGTACAGAGTGAGCCTGGAACATTCTGTCTTACTAGAAAACAAAGGGAATTATAAAGACCCCGGTGTCACATCACAAGGACGCAGGGACCTATGTGACAGCTCTCTCAATGGGCCCAAATTGGGCATCAATAAGAGCAACAACTGCTATGGATTCAAACACAGCAAATATTTTAAAACTCCAAGAGTTCATGTGATACTTAAACAAGTAAGCAAGAAAAGCCTTGTTGGGCACCATTAGAAGATACCTGAGAGCTCATTTTTGGTTATGAAAACTGGTTAAAAAAAAAAAACCAAGTCCTTAATACATCTGTTATGTAAAAACTCCAACTAGTATAACTAAGTAGTTGAGGGGAAATTCCCAGTTGATTAATGAAGAGAGAATTTACAGAAAATGTTTGAAAGTGGCTATGAACAGTACAAAAATGAAGAGAACAGGAGAGTGAAAGTCTTCTGATGTCAGTTCACAAAATAAAAGTACTGCTGCTGCATCTGAACCTGATCAAGCTTCCAGATATAACAGAGAAGACAAGAGGAACACGCTAAATGGCACCATGGGGCTGCAGTCAGTAAAATGTGGAACCTCTTCGGGAAAAAATGACTTTTATCAACAAATAAACAGCAAGGAGAATAAAGGGAGGGAAAACCTCATAATTAAGAGACTTTAAATAAGCATTAGGAGTCCTGAAAAATGGAAGGTGAAAATTTGAAAACTGATTGGATATTTGACATTAAGGAACTCTTTCTAACTTTATATAGGTGTAATATTTTATTATGGTTCTACGTCTTTTAGAAATACTGAAGTATGTATGAATGTCATGTGTCTGGGTTTTTCTTCACAATAATTCAATACTCTTCAAGAGTATAGATGAAACAGGGTGTACCAGGAGTTGATCACTGCTGAAGTTAGTGATGAGCACACACAGTAGGGGAGGGTAATGCTTATCTTCTTTCTTACAGTAAGTTTTTAACTTCAAATGAACTCATTTTTTGCCACCCCAAACTTTCCCCCAACAAATGGATACCGTTTAGAGCTACTGTATGTAAAATTACTTTTTGTAGCTCATTAATGGCTCAATACAAATCCTTTATTTAGTTGAATAGCTGTATTCTTTCAAGTTAGTACAATGAACTACTGTATTTTCCCATAGAAAACCACTTTATTAGAAATACATGATTTTTTAATGAATTGACCATTGCAGCTTCGTAGAAAGCTAAGCATTGTATCACAAAGAAAGGTTATACCTCAAAGGGGTTAATGCTGGGATTAACAAATGTTGGGACCTATTCATTATTTCTCCTCCACGACTTTAGTTCTTTCTGCTCAAATCTCAGGAACTTTCCTGTCCAGAAACCTCAACTCATTTGATAAATATTTAGTAAGCTTTTCTTTTCCTTGGCTGTGTGGCTTGTGGGATCTCAGTTCCCCGACCAGGAATTGTACCCAGGCCATGGCAGTAAAAGTCCAGAATCTTAACCACCAGGGAACTCCCTTAGTAACCACTTGCTGAATCCAGAGCACGTATGTATTTGGATCAAAGGGGTCTTGCTCCCAATGACTTCATTCTTATGAAAGTGAAATAAACATGTAACTATGGGTGGCTGGTATTACCTGTTACAATCAACATATGCAGCCTTATCTATCACATATATAACCCAGTCTATCAGAAGCCCTCAGAACAGTGTTTGGTTCTATTTATCTACCTTCTCAGGCTACAAGAGCAGGCACAAGCTCTTGAGTTTTCGTAAGTTACCATACTTCACCTTGCTGAGTCTCCTCTCCAAAACGCCTAACTCATATCCTGTGCAGAGCGCTGTGTCTGGTATTTAGGAGGTGCTGAACTAACTCTGGTATCCCTTTTTGGCAAGTATTTATGTTGGACTGAGCACTGCTGCAATCATGGGTTACCGGCAGGTACTTTCATCTGATCATAAGCACTTCCAACAAACTTGTCAAGGCACAGAATTGTTCTAAAAAAAGTTTCCGATGTAGCCAGCTACGCCCATTTGCAATCCTATAGGCTGCCTCCCCATTCTGGCATCTGACAAAATAGCTTGCCTCTTCTCTCCTCACCCTTGAGCTACACACCCAAGTTCACCCAGAACTGTGTGCTACAGCACAGGTCTACGGACTAGCCCCGCACTCTCCAAAACTCTCAATTTCCTACTTTTCTTTGTCTTTGTAACTAAGAGGCTATGGCACGGCAACCCTAATGTGAAGAATGGGGTACTAGGACTTCCCTGGCAGTCCAGTGGTTAAGACTTCTTTCGCACTTCCAATGCAGGGGACCTGGGTTTGACCTCTGGTCAGGGAACTAAGATCCCACATGCTGCTCGGCATGGCCAAGATATTTTAATTTTTAAATTAAAAAATAAAAGAATGGGATATGAGAACTTTTGAATGCTTTTTCTGTCTTTTGAGTCTCTCAGTCCTAGAACAGGCCTCAAGGTACAGGGAGTCTAAAACAAACATCCAGGTATTGTGAAATTGCTGTCGGTCCTTGTGTTGGCAAATGGCCAACGGTAAGAAAACAACACTGTAAACCTTCATGGGTCCCTACTTTCTGTCGATGTAGCCATCTTAGCTGATTCTTATTCACAGCCATTAATCACAGCACTAAATCAGGCCGTGTTCAAAAGAGCTAGCCCTTGGTCATCAGAAACTTAAGCCAAAAGCAGGGAGGCGGGTCTTGAAAAGGCAGAAATGGTCTTTTGTTCACATAGAAACATTAGGACTTGGTGCAATAAGATTGAGTGTCAAAGATTTTAAAAAAGGAGACAAGCTAAAACAAAATGTTTTATTATTAAAATAAAAAAACTTTGTATAAAAGCATAACAGATCAAAAGCTCTATTTACATTTATTGATTCAAGGTCCAATTATGCACCAAACACTGAACTGAACCAGCAGAGCTACAGGCTGCTGATGCAAAGCAAAATGAACACACACACACCTCGAGTCTACCTCTACCAAAAGATCTGATTCATGCCAAAACAAGGTGAGGGAGAGACAATACAAGACTCTGCCCAGAAACTAAACCGGCAGAGATGGCAAGTTCGCAAACTGCTAAAAATCACCCTTCTCCAAAAAAGGCACTTCTCAGTTATAAAAGTGCTTCAAACCTGAACATGAATCCTCTATACCTGGCTTGTAATTTCAAGAAAGCAAAAACTGCAAAAGATTGTAGCTGAGTTTAAGTATCAATTTTCCATACAAAATAACTAAGAGTTTATCTGAAACACCTTATGTTATGAACTGAAATAAACTTGGCAAACTCAATTATCCTGAGGTTTTATTCCATGAATTCAAAGACTGGCCTACTCCTGAAGCCTCCCCATCTCATAATTTCCTAGGATGGCTTTTCTACAATCATTTCAAGCCTAGTACTGTCCTCGAACCTTCATATTGTGACCGTGTGGGCCAGATGCACATGGCAGAGGAAATCAGCAGCAACCAAGTCTCAACTGTGACAACTTGAACCACAAGCAAAATACACGAAATATTCTCCTCAGAAGCCTCCAAGTCATATACTCCACTTGCCAACAATCACCTAATTTTTCCACATGGTCTTATGACTTTTGTGCCTTGATTCTGCTAAAAATGTTGACAAACACTATATCAGACCCACTGTTTACATGTGAGTAAGTTACAGGGATAGTCTCTGAAATTGGATGGAGGTAGTTAATACTACTAACTGTGTTTCTAAGTGCTTGGTTTTATGCGTGGATTCCAGGGCTATTTCAATGCCAATTAAATCCAACATGCTTTCATAAAACTGTCATTTAAAAAGGATTCCGAAACTAAATGATGGAGGAGAATCCCTGGAAATAAGAGGACAGCATGGGGCGAGGGATGGGCAGAAAAGCAAAGGCGAAACTACAGGAGGGCAGAGTACAGCTGGCACTGTACTTCTGTGATGCCCAGACACACATGCGCATTTAATGAGAACAACTCGATTTGCCTGTAAGACAGACTGAGCCTTGGAACCCTTAACCCGGGTTTCAATCACAAGACAAAACTGAAAACTTTAATAAGGAAGATTTGCGAAGTGGAAGGCAGGTAGCGGATCTTCCGATTATTATCCTTGCATTTCAAACTCCTGTTTTAGACTGAAAGAGAAGAGGAAACACGTCAGGATGTGGTTTTTGGCCTAAGAATTCTCTTACGAAAACTCTAATTCCAAAAGACACATGCACCCCAATGTTCACAGAAGCACTATTTACAACAGCCACGACGTAGAAACAACCTAAGTCTCCAGGGACAGACGAATGGATCAAGAAGATATGGTACACATATATACTGAGTACATACACACTCAGTCATAAAAAAAAAAAAATGAATGAAATAATGCGATTTGGATGGACCAGTTGGATAGACCTAGAGATTATCATACTAAATTAGACAAAGACAAGTATCATAGGGTATCACTTAAATGTGGAATCAAAAACATGACACAAATAAAAACTTATTTACAAAAAAGAAACAGACTCACAGATCTAGAAAACAAACTTACGGTTACTAGAGGGGAAGGGAGTTGAGAGGAGGATAAATCAGAAGTTTGGGATTAGCAGTTACAAACTACTATATATAAAATAAATAACCAACAAGCTCCACTGTATAGCACAGGAAGCTATCGTCAATAGTTTGTAACAAACTGTAATGAAAAAAGTACAAAAAAGAATATATTAACATGTAACTGAATCTCTTTTGCTGTATACCTGAAACTAACACAACATTGTAAATTAACCATACTTCTATTTTTAAGTTAATAAGATCACAAAAATCAATAGGGGCAGGGTGTTTGGGAGAGAATGGACACATGTTTACATACGGCTTAGTCCCTTCACTGTTCACCTACCGCAACCACAACACTGTTAATCAGCTATACCCCAATACAAAATAAGAGTTTGAAGTTTGAGAAAAAAAAAAATACAAAAAGTGCTTGGGGAAAAAAAAAAAATTAAGATTGGGATGCAGAAGAGAGAAAAACCAGCCCTACCTTTTTAAGTAAGCATGCACGTTCCCAAAGCCATGGTACTTGGCTAAGTACACGAGCACCCCAGTTGCACACCGCCCGTCTCGCTGCCGACAGAAGCTGCAGTTGCAGATCCCACGACACGGCGGGCAGTGCCAGTTCTGAAGGAGAAGCGTGAAAAGGCGCCATTAAGTCAAACCTTCCCACCCCCTACTTATCTACTCCTGTTTAACCTCTAAGGTGGGCGTCATCAATTGCATTCAGATCTTTTTTATTACTATTAAAAACCCCAAAACATACTGTGGTTAATGCATCACGTTCCCTTGGGAAATCCCGCAGAAAAAAGTCACAAAACCACTACCAGCAGGGGTACTAGAGAACTGACTTCCCCTGAATGGCCAGGTCCTGAGCACTCCGCAAGCGCTCACAGCATTCCAGTACCATCACTGTGAATTCATCTGCCTTTCAACACCAAGGGCTCAACCTCTTTCTGCCCCTATCAGCTCACAGCCGACCTTGGAGCCTACAAGACCACGTCTTCAAGGCACTTACTGGGTCTAGCAGAGCATCCCTGACTTCTTCACCGTAACGGTTTCGAAGGCAAGGACCACAGAATTGGCCTCGAACGCCCCAGCACTCTGGGTTTCTGCAGTTTGTCTTGGTATCGATAGTTTTCTGGCGGCACTGGTGACAAGTTGACCCCTGCAAATGAGAAGAAAAACAGAAACACTACTCTTTGTTGAGAAAATCTTAGAAGAATGTCATTCTCTGGGAATCCCCTGGCAGCCTGGTGGTTAGGACTCTGTGCTTTTACTGCCGACGACAAGCCTCACAACCAAGAAAAAAAGAAAGATAAATCTGACTACAAAAAAAAAATAGTAAAAGAAAAAAAAATGAATAGTCCTTTTTTGTGGGTAGTCTGATCTTTTCTCTTTGAATTCTACCTCTTATCTATATACACACATATACACCAGGCCATGAAAAGTATTGAGCATGATTCCATTCAACTGGGAGAACAGTTAATGTTATCAAAACTACCTCAAGAAAAGATCTTACGCAAAAGAAAGCTTGCCCAAATCTTGTTTATGTTTAGCACACCACCATATCCTCAGCACCTACCTATGTAGGTACATGTTAACAGCAATCTATGTTGAATGAAATGAATTTCTAAATTGAGAAAAGATTTAATGCTACTGAAGACTGATCTAAGCAACAACTGCTACACAAACTTACTAACCAGGCTAAATCCCAAGGAGGCTACACAATTCTTTTCTTACACGAAAAAAATACCCAGGCACACATCCCATGCGCCAAGAGCATCAGAACATGAGCAAAACACCTCTCCCAGACGGGGACATCAACAGACATTATTTAGAGGCTCTGACCAGTGAACGGTTATAGATCTTCTCTCGGGAGCTGCTGCAGATGTTTTCCAACTCCTCCTCTGTGATTTCGTCCACCGGGCGAACCACATGGGGAAGGGTCATGGGTCCGGGGCGACGACTCCGGGGCATGTCATCTTCCTGCATGGCGAGAATCAAGCAACAGCGTCCTTCCTGGCTCACCTTCCCCAGCTCTGACTCTTAGAGCCTCCCTTTGTCACTCCTTCACAGAGAATTCAACCTGGAAATCGTTCTTGGAACTTACGGAGAAAGGGGCTTTACTAAGGATCACAGAACCACATCACTGACACGACTCCTACAATTAAGGAAACTTTTTAATTCTCTTGCCTGCTACCAAAAGCCATCAGAACAAGCTGATGTGACCTGAACCAGTGGGTGGTTTGAGAAGGCCATTTAATACAGACCCTTGGGGACGTCTCTGGTGGTCCAGTGGCTGAGACGCCACAACCCCAAGGCAGGGGGCCCAGGTTCAGTCCCTGGTTAGGGAACCAGATCCCACATGCTGCAACTCAAAAGTCTGCATAATTTATCTTTTTCAAGTTAAAAAATATATGTATGGGTCATTGGTGTTGAGGTTGTGTATGCTCCCATCCTGTGCCCATGACCCCAGGACCCACAAAGATGACCCACAGAAGAGCAGGCACAAAGGCAGAGAATTCACACTCACATAGCCGACCATGGGCTTCCTCTTCCTCACCAACATGTATTTGTCCTCCTCTTCCTCCTCCTCCCCCTCCTCTGTGGGCAGCGCCCTGAGCGACCCAAGGACCCGGGACCTGGACCTGGTGAGCGGACGCGCTCTCCGCTCAGGGTTTCTCCTGCAGGTGACACCTGGAAACGTGCGCCTCCTGGGTGTCTTCGGTCGCTGAAGAAAACAGAAGATGCACCCGCTTATTCCAAAATGACAAGTGGCAGCTTCTCCTGAGGCAGGTTTCCCCATAAGTAAAAGGGATGCTCCACTTGCCATTTTCCTTCGTCCTTTCTGCAATGCATGGGAAATGAGCCCAGAAATGATATAGCCACTGAAATTCAGCTTCTGCAACACCAAGCCCAGTTTCTCTCAAGCTCAGGGATGATCTATTTATTCTTGACTTGATCAAGATGTTAAGAAAAAAAATCTTGTTTTCTAAAAAAAAACCACCCTTTTCTACAATATCTCTTAAGCCCTGAAACATACTCACTGCCCAAGAGAAATATATGTATGGTTTTCCATGTTCTGTTCTTGCTCAGGGAGAGGTGGGAAAGGAAATCTCTCTTTTTTCCGGAGCAGATTGGCCAGATCCCGAGTAGCACAAGCTTAGCTCCTCAGAATACAATCACATATATTAGGCCATGACTTGGTTAAGAAATTATTTTTCTTTTTTTCTCATTCTCAGATTTTAAAAAGATTGATTACCACGCCAGGTAGAAATGTTCCAAGGGCTGGAGTTATAGAAAAAACAACTTTCAGTTCTTCTTCCCTATCCTTGAGAGGCTTAGTTTATTTGGGTGGGAGGGAGAGAAATAGCCAATCAAAAGGCATTTGAGGAACTGCTCTGATAGTTCACTGCTTAAGACTCCATGTTTCCAGTGCAGGGAGTGTGGGTTCGATCCCTCGTGGGAGAACTAGGATCTCATGTGATAGGCAGTACAGCCAAAAAAATAAAGGGGTGATTTGACCCCTGTAGGTGCTTGGCATGGGGTAGAGGGCCCACACCTGGCCTGGGGTGTAAGGAAGAGGTCCCAGAGATCTTTTAGAAGACTTCCTCTATCACCTCTGTCTACAAGATCACACAAAATAACAAAATCGGACTTTAAACTATCATTAACACCTCAGACCTACGCCAGACACCATTCCACAAACAAATATTTGTACTTACTGAACTGGGGCCTGGCAGGGACTGCCTTCCAGGGAAGGATCCAGGGAAGCTTTCTAATTCTGACATTAGTTTTGCAAGCTAGAAAGGGAGCAAATTAAACAGAAATTATTGGTTTACAGTAACTGCTGTAAACAAGCAAATTCTAGAAATCACAGCAGCACAACTCAAGAGTTTGTTTCTCCTGTACATTTCCCAAAACTTTCACAGATTGAAAAAAAGAAAAGTTAGAAAAGGGAAAGAAATATATGTTAAAGCATATGTGATGACGTTCTCAGAGCTACGTGGAAAACAGTTCTTAGGACACGGATATATGCAAGAAGTGGCTTAGAGAAATGCTGGGAAGGGTCATCAGTTCTGACATCTCCAAAGTCAGATACCTACCATCGCTTTGTTTTGCTTTATATTTAAAGCCCTTTTCTCCAAGAAATTCATGCCACTTTCATCTTCCGAGTCAGAAATGGAATCGGTCACAGAATTCTCTGGGGCCTCAGGGGGCGCTGTTCTTTTGCTGGCTGCTCCCCTGGTGCTTCGAGTGGGAAACTTCATGGCCACGCGGAGAGGTCGAGACCGCGTGTGCTGACTGCGGGTCCGACAGCCCTCGCGGTCCGCCTGCAGCCTCTGGGCAATCAGAACAAGCGAGGCGTTAAGGACTTGCTGACTGACACGCCGTCTGCAAGAGCCGGACTACACAATGCCTTTGGAACAAAAGCTACTTGCAAATCTATTTGCACTGAACACTTTAATTGACGTCGATGGTTCTGAGTAACAAAATCAGGAATTACCAATAAAACACAACAACCTGAGGGCCGATTAACTCAGGGCTTTCCTGGGACACACTGTGATAAGCCAGTCACAGCCCCTAGGACAGTGGTTCTGAGTCATTTTTTAAACTGTAAAAAAAAATCCCAGCTTCTTTCTTCACTTCTTTAAAAAATAGAATCTATGTATTTTAAAAGAATTCACCTAGGGACAAATATATGTTCTCTTATAAACATGATTTCCATACTTATGGTAGTACTAAACTACATTAAAGATGTCTCAATGCTCCAACCTACTTTTTAAAAAACTGTAGCAAAATACGCATAACATAAAATGTACCCCTTTAACCATTTGTTTTAATTTTTATTGGAGAATAGTTAATTTACAATGTTGTTACACTTCAACCATTCTTAAGTGTATAGTTGAGTGACATTAACTACATCGAGTTTTGCAACTACCACCACCATCCATCTCCAGAAATTTTTCATCTTCATAAACTAAAACTCTATACTCATTAAACAATTACTCCCCCTTCCCCTCCCCCGGAGCTCCTGGCAAGCATCATTCGACTTTCTATCTCTATGAATCTGACTACCTCTCTCGAAATCTCAAGCACAGAAGAGCCTGGCAGGATACAGGCCATGGAGTTACAGACATGACTTGGCAATTAAACAATATTAACAACTCTCTAATCCATTCTGTGTAAGCATAAAATTTTTTAAATTTCAGATTCCAAAAATAATGTTTCCATCATTTAAAATGTATTAAAGTTGGCCACCAGGGAAAATCAGAATTGTAAGATAACACTTCCCACCTACTAGCAGAGCCAAATACACAAGTGTGGCAAGGATGTGGAAAAACCAGACCCTGCAGACACTGGGAGGAGTGTACAACGGGGCAGCCACTTTGGTACAGTCTGACAGTTCCTCAAAAGGTTAAACATAGAGACTATATGACTCAACAATTCTACTCGTAGGTATATACTCAGGTGTGTATATCCACACAAATACTTGCACATGAATGTTCACAACAGCATTATTTGTAATAGCCAAAAGGTGCCAACAACTCAAACATCCATCAACTGATGAATGGATAAGTAAAATATGATACAGTCTGAATATTTATAGCTGAGTATTATTCAGCAATAAAAAGATACGAAGTAATGGTACATGAAAGAACCTCGAAAACATCATGCTAAGTGAAAGAAGCCAGTCACAAAAGACCACATATTGTTCTGATTCCATTTACATGAAATGCCTAGAATAGGCAAACCTAGGAGAGAAAATAGATTGGTGGTTGCCAGGAGCTGAGGATGTTGGGAAAGGATGCAAAGGGACTGCTGATGGGAACAGGGTTTCTTTTTCGGGTGATGAAAACATTCTGAAACTGATTGTGGTGACTGTTGAAAACAAACAAAAAAAGAGAGAGGTAAAAAAAATACCACCCATAAAGTCCCAAAATGGAAGACCCATTTTTTCACATTTCAACCACCTCATTCCTTTTTAGAACCTTCATGTTATTTTTAGTGTGCGGACTGAGAGAACATAAAATGACGAAAAAACTTTTACAAATTCTTAAGCCTTTTAGTCGATCGGCATTTTCTCAGTCGCAGCAAACAGCATCTACAAAGAACTGAAACACTGCCCAGAAATGATTCAGGCTACACTGAGTCATACCCAGATTCGCAGAGCAGTGCTGCCAATACCTCCAATCTGCACTGATTCAGACCAACATCACCTCTTGAGAGAAAATATTATACTATCATGAAGTTATGTCCTGATACAACACTCCCTGGCCAGACGTTCTCACTTATGTCAGCGCCGCACAACTGTGGTCCCAGGCAGTGGACCCGTGTCAGACCACAATGAGCTGAAGAGCATGCATTTGAAACACATTTCCTTTGTAGAGAAAGTGTTGCTAAGAGGAAATCATGTGCAGAAGTAAACGGCATGCTCAGGTAAGAGTGGGGCCGAGGCGCATCCCTGGCAGCAGTGTCCTAAGCAGGACAACAGAGGTTAAAGGTAAGACAGCAGGCATAAGAAAAGCCAACGAAGGAGCAACGGCGGAAGCAGGCAGGGCCCTAATTGTCATTACCTGCGCTCAAACTCCTGCATGTGAGTTATCACAGGCTTTCCAGACGCAGGTATAGATCCGGTATGGGAATCAACATTTACTGAAGGCCTACTCTATGTCAGGCCCTGGGCTGAGCACTTAAATGTGACTGGAGCTCATCTTGAGGACCTATCTGCTTCCTCTGATTGGGCGTGATTTCCGTGGCACGCTGGCCAATTGTTTCTTACAAGTTTCTAAGATTTTCAGAGACTACAAAAATCCTCAAGCCTTACTAGTAGAACTATATTAGCAAAAAACTGCTTTAAGACATGAAGAAAATACTCTTAAAACTTTCCTAAGATCAACAAAACCTTCTGGCATGACTCAAATGAAAATCATTAGGAAGAAAGATTTTTAAACACGTATGTCATGCCTCTAAATGTACCTTATTGCTTGATATTGGTGACATTCTCAAACTCACCATTCCATCCTGTATCTCACTCTCTGAGAAACCGCAAAACGATTCATCATCAGAGTCGGCATGAAAAATACTGGCCAGTTCGTTAGTGACATCTGGCCTTGATTTCTGTAAAAATCCACAATGGTCTAACACATCTTGCACCTCACTTTCTGAAAAGCCGCAGAAAGATTCATTATCAGAGTCCTCATAAAAAACATTTGCCAGTTCTTCACTGATATCTGACCTGAATTTAGGTTTCTGTAAAATAAATAAATAAATGTGGTTGTGCATTTTTTTCCCCCTTTTTCAAGAACCAATTTTCCGTAAACCGTGCAGAGAGCAAATCACATTTACAAGTGCACTACAAGAGAATAGCTTTTGTTACAAAGAAAAATGGTTCAAAGGTTTACAAATGATTTCTGAGTTGTTATGGCAAATCATCAGGCATGTTAGGTTAGGCGACATTTCAAAAGGATAGAATAAGTAGCTAATCTACCTCCAACAATTACTACCTAGAACCACAGCAAAAAGTGAAATGAAATTACAGTGCATACTGTATTTTCGTAACAGCTGTATAGAAATGTAGGCAAAAAGCAAGCAGTTTTAATCACGCACAAAGCATTTGGGGCATTTTGAGCACTGCAGACTCCATTCTGTTTATTCTCAGGCAGCACTTACTGTGTTTGCAAAATTATCAGAAGCAAAGCTGTCACAACTGTCATCAGAGGATGACGGGGTTTCCATGGAAATCAACTTCACATATCTGAATTTCTTGAAGTTCTTCTTTGCTCTGCAATCCTTTTGCTGCAAACGGAAATGGCCATACTATTAAATGGGATGCTTGCTGCAGAATCTAAAGAAAGGTATCATTTTTGAGTTGAGTAGGTTCAAACAGCACAGAGGAGGTATGTCCATCTCTTACACCCTACAAAGAAAAAGGAGGGTTTGCAATTGCTACAAAATTTTCCAAAATCAGGTAAAATCCTAAAAAGAGATCCCTTTGAGGGAACATTAGTATCTATTTATTCAAATACCTGTGGAACTACCCTTTAACCCACCTTAAAAACTCCCAAACTCTTAACATTATACTGAACTCCCAAGGCATTAAATACTAAACTGCTAAAATCTGCCCTTAAAAAAAAAAGAAATTAGATTGTACTTCAAACGTAGAAAATGGTAGTGGTTTCTTTCCCTCAGCCAAAATCAAGCTAACGAGGTCTTTCTAAGTAAGCTTTGGGCTGTGTACTGTGATGCTAATTTCTCAGACCAGGAAAAACTGGGCTGCACCTCTACTTCAAGATGGCAGGCTTTCAAACAGGCCTTGTGCCAATCAGGAGGGGAACAGTGATTTCTGTACAAGCCTTCACAAATCAAATACATCAACCCAGTGGACAAACGTACAAGAACCAGGTTAAAGGTCAAACAGTCCTCCAAACCCAGGGAGAACGCCCGATTCCATTTCAGGGCTCTATTAGGCTGGCCCTTCAGCTCTTTCTGTAGCTCCACGGCTGCACAAGTCTTAAGTTTTCACAAGTCCTTTTATTAGACACATATGACACCTATGGATATGAAAACGCTTCTTTCCTTCATAAACAATGAACAGCCCGGCACCAATCATCGGAATATACAACTGACATCCACTTCATGTAAAAAAGACAGTAGTTTCTACAATTTCTTCATATTTAATAAGAGATTGCTTAAATGTTGTGCGGTTGCTAAGTCGTGTCCAACTCTTTGCAACCCCATCAAATGTAGCATGCCAGGCTTCCTTGTCCTTCACTACCTCCCAGAGTTTGCTCAAACTCATGTCCACTGAGTCAGTGATGCTATCTGTCTCATCCTCTACCAGGCCCTTCTCCTCTTGCCCCGAATCTTCCCCATCATCAGTCTTTTCCAGCGAGCTGGCTCTTTGTACCAGGTGGCCAAAGTACTGGAGCTTCAGTATCAGTCTTTCCAGTGAATATCCATTACTCTTGTATTACTTCCCATATTTTTCATATCTGAAATATGGCCATGAAATAACAGAAGTGACTCCATACACTGAAAACTTTAAGAAGGCAAGTTCTGCTACGGGTGCCACAAAATAATGCCAAGATGTGAGGTGTCGGGAGAACAGAATTTTCACACTTCTCTTGCAAATAAAATTATTTTCACGATGGTGGAACCCAACCACCTAGTCAGTGTGTTTCAACAGACTCCATTCAAACATCTTAGGAAGTTTTAGTCTGGTCCTTTTAAAAATCATGAAAATGTGATAATAGGTAGAGGTACTACTTATTAATAGAGGTTTCAGAAACTCCCTATTTTCCAGACGAACAAATTTAAAGTTCCAGGTAGGTGAAATAAGATGGCCCAAGATCACAAGGCTGTAAGGAGTCTGCAGTCTCCTAAAATAGCTGTGTTCCTCACACTGCTGCAGGAATTATCACCATTTCCCATGGCTCAATGGAAAAGAATCCTCCTGTAATGCAGAAGCGCAGGTGGGGGTTCAATCCCTGGGGCAGAAAGATCCTCTAGAGGAGGACATGGCAACCCACTCCAGTATTCTTGCCTGGAAATCCATGGACAGAGGAGCCTGGTGGATTACAGTCCATAGGGTCACCAAGAATCAGACAGGACTGAAGCGACTTAGCCTGCAAGCCCGCAATCATCAATCTACCTGCCTGCAGTCAGAGGCACAAGACTACCTCAAGGAAGGTATTCTATTGGAATACCTCTCAGGGAAATACTTGCTGGGTGTTAACAAGTCAAGGCAGGCGAGGTTAGTTAACAGGCAAATGTATGCTTGGAAGATAAGACAGAAAGAAGCAACACAAATGGGCACAGACTTTCCTGGCAGGTAGGTAGTAACAAATACCACTCAACAGTTTTTTTGTTCCTTGTGCCAGGCACTAAGTATGCTTTCACACTAATTCCTTGCAACAAAGGTGGAAACTGAGGCTTAGAGTGGTGAAACAGATTATTCAAGTCCCATGATGACTCAAATTTGAACTCAGGGATGTCAGATTCCAGGTCCTGCTACATGTGGTTTTCCTCGTCTTGAAAGCCAACGCCAAGGTCCATTCAGGAAGAGGTGTCTCTGAAACTACGCCCCCAACACGCCCTCTCCAACCCACTCCCGGAGTACCCCAGCCCCCTCACGTGGGCCCCCTACCCCTGGCTCTTTATTTTAAGCTTGTCACTTTCTTCCTCTTCACCCAACCCCCCCCACCCTCTAACCTCTCCTGGGGCAGACCCTCCGTTCCGGTTTCCGTTAGAGTAAACAGTAACGTTCCATGTTCCATTCAGGGCTGCGTCCTGTTGCTGCAAGAAAGGCTGGGGGGTGGGGAAGGGAATGGGAAAGGAGCAAATGGTCGGCGAACCGATCAGACCACCACTGCATTAATCACCTCCTGTGGCTGTAAGTGCCCCCTCAACTGTGCGCAACCCAAGTTCTAAAGAGAGCGGTTTTCAGGACCTTTACACTCCCAACCCATCAACTCTCTGCAGTTAGATGCGCCTACCGGCGCAGCCAAGGCAAAAACAAGAAGGAAGCTGGCGCAAGGGTGCCCAGTGCGATCGGGAGGATGCATGAGTACACACGCATCCTCCCCGGGCTGCGCGCGGGAAAGGGCCGGGAGGCTGCAGGGCAGCATCCTCCCCGTCCCGCTCCCCTCCGCGCCCCGCGGGCAGGACTCGGACCCTCACACACAATGGGGGACCGGCCCGCCCCTGCTTCCCGCAGCACACGTGTGCCTCGGACGCACGTGGCCGAGCTCCCCCAGGCTGCCAAGCATCCTGCAAACCTCACAACTCTCTCGACCGCCCGCGCGCCGGGTGTCACGCCCGCTGGGCACAGTGCCTAGTCTCTAAAATACCCCCAAGTGCACAAAATCTGGGGCTTGCCTAAACGGGTGCCGCCCAGGACGGCCGCCCGCTGATAAGGCACCCTGCCCTCGGAGTTGGAGGGGGTCGGCCCGCCCCCGGCGCCCACCGCGCCCACCCCGCGCCTTAGCCCGTCCGGCCTCACCCGCACGCGGCGCGCGTCCATGCTGGCGGCCGGCGCTGGAGCGGGGAGAGCGGAGCAGCCGCGCGCGCCGCCGTCCCACCGCGCAGGAGCCGCAGCCCGGGCCCGCGGGCCGGCGGGCGGGGTGTGCAGACCCGGCCGGAGGGGCGGGGCGCGGCCGACTTTCCCGCGTCGCGGCGCAGGTCCTGCCAGCTCTGGAAACGGCCCACCCGCGCGAGGCCCGCGAGGCCCCGAGAAAAACAAGCAGCCCTTCCAGATGTGCTCAAGTCCAGCAGTAGTCTTGCAGGCCCCTAAGATCCGCCTTGGAAAAGTAGTGCCTTGGGAGCTCCGGGACCTCCCTCTTTACAGAGCTGCACGGTCCCGAGAGAATGGCGCGAAAATGGGTCGTATTGCCCCGGGGATAGCAGCCTAATTTGCATGAATTCTGGGGCTGCGGCGGGGGGTGGGGGGGAAGCGGGAGATACCGGGTAATGGAGAGCGGTGCCGGCCTCCGCACTTAGCACTTTCCCGGAGGCGTGCGGTTTACGTTATTGAAAATAAAAATCAAAGACTGGAGCACGAACTCCCAACAGCCCAGGCACTGTCCCGCAAGCTAGCTAGCACCTCTCTCTGGTAACCGCACCATTATCTAAAGCAATAAAATGAGCTAAACCCCTTATCTTTCTTTCCAGAAAGCAAGGGAAGTTCTTTTACAAAAGACTCGTGATTTTTAAATAAGAAAGGGTTGATGTTACTTAAGACTCCACTGTGGGATAATAAAGTCTATAGATTACAGAAGAATAGAAGCTAAAGACTGTAACAATGTGATCTGGGGCTCCTTTCTTCTGTCAAACTTTGTAATCACTTAAGTCAGAATGACCGTGAGATTTTTCATTGCCCTTGAATCGAACCTGACATTGCGACGAGATCAAGTGTGAAGCTTTGAAACAAATTTTGTTTGTAGAGAGTAGGGGAAAAAAAGTTGCTTTTAGAAGAAAAAGTTAAATAAATTGGATGGCTTTAAAAGACGCTAATTATAATGTTACGTTTTAAAACAAACGCTTGAAATGAAACATCAGTTTTCTCCTTCACAACCTCTCTTGGGAATACTTCTTTGCAGGAAGAGAATGCGTGAACATGCTGCTTCCTCTTGGGCTGTGCTGAAGACAAGAACTTGTGAACAAGCGACGTACTGAGAATGTGGATTGGAAAAATTGGAGGGGACTTGGCGTCTTGGAGCCTTTCTAATACACGCCGGCTCCGTGGTCACTCTGCCACAGTGCCAGGGACAAAGAACTCCCGGTCTGGAAGGTAGGCGCCAGGAGAGGTCGTTGGTCCGTCCTTCGAAGTTCCTTGGCAGTAGTGGGCCCTCAATAAATATTTGTTGAGTAAATAAGTGACTGCATGAATGGTGAATGAACTAAAATTGTCCTTAGTGCTGTGTCCTTGGAAGTGCAATCTTGTGCCACTAAAATTAAACATATGAGAATTTGGAATTGCTAAACTACTAAGGGAGGGAAAGATTAAGTCACTTTGCCCACTGGTTCTGATAAGAAGGGCTTTTCTTGTGGCTTAGTTGGTAAAGAATCCGTTTAGTCCTCCTGGGGCACCACAGTATAGTTTACATTATTTTTTAAGGTTAAGATCACTGGGCTGTTCTTTTTAGTAATCAGGAAAATGCAAATTAAAACAGATAGTTTCACTCAGATTGGCAAAAAAAATTTAAAGCCTGTTAAGACCATGTGTTGGTAAGGATATGAGGAAATCCCTGCAATGACGTTATTAGTGTAAATGTTTCACTTTGGAGAACAATTCAGGAATGTTCAGCAAAACCACTTACACGTATATACTCTAAAACAAAGTTTTTCACACTGTAGGTTAGAACCCATTGGCAAATTGTGAAATCAACTTAGTGGGTTGCAATTAGCATATTTTCTTCTTTCTTTTTGAAATAGAATTTAAAAAATAAGAGTAATGTATTGTTTCCTGAAACTCTTGTGCCTGTCTGTGTGTATGCTGTATAAAATGCATACTTTGTGCTTCACCATCAACAAGTTTCCAAGACACTGTCCTGGAGAAGGTGCATTGAGGCTTCTACTGGTGCTGTTTTGTTTGTTTGTCAAGCTGAGGCTTGCCAACAGCTGTAACACCAGGTACTATTCTGAGAACTAGGACATAAAGCCCAGGGAGTTTACACTCTAGTGGAGGAGTGGAAGTAAACAATAAGATAATTTCAGATGTGATCACTTCTGATAAGAAACTGTTAGTTGCTTAGTGGTGTCTGACTCTTTGTGACCTCATGGACTATAGCCCACCAGGTTCCCCTGTCCATGGAATTCTCCAGGACGCTCCAGTACTGGAGTGGGTGGCCATTTCCTCCTCCAGGGGATCTTCCCAATCCAGGGATTGAACCCAAGTCTTCTGCTTTGTTGGCAAATTCATTACCATCTGAGCCATCAGGGAAGCAAAAAGCAGAATAAAGGGATAGGAAAGGAAAGAGGTACTAAACAGAAAGGAGGTGTTGTCTGATCAAAAACCCAAATAAAGACAAGGGAGGGGAACTTCCAGTGGCTGAGACTCCACACTTGCAAAGCAGAGGGCCCTGGTCAGATCCCTGGTCAGGGAACTCGATCACACATACTGCAACTAAAGATCTCTTATGCCACCACTTAGACTTGGTGCAGCCAAATAAATAAATACATTAAAAAAAAAATAGGGAGGAATCCATAGGAAGATGAAGGAAGTGCTGGCATAAAACAGAGTAAACAGCTAGTTCAAAGTCTGTAAGGCAGTGAATAGAAACTCAGTAGCAGACTATACTGGACTCCAGAAAGCTGGAGAAAGAGAGGGCATGGGAGAGATCACATGGGGGCTCCCTGGCCATCGAGGAAGCTTGGACTTTATATCAGGTATGAGGGGAAAGATTCTGATGAGGAAAAGACCCAATTAGACTCCATGAGTTGTGTGAATTCTAAACTAAACAGGAATGGGGGAAGCAGGAGTGAGACACTTAGGAGCCCCTAAAGGAGAAAATGCTGTTTTGGACTAGGGTGATTGTGGGATGAGGAAGAAGTAGTCGGATTTTAAGATACATCATTTTGAAGGTAGAGCTAACTGGACCAGAGGAATGGATTGTTTATTCATAGTAGTATTGTGTATCATAGTAAGATATTACAAACAATCTAAATGGCCCTCAGAAGGGAAATGGAGACAGGAACAATGGTATATTCATACAACAGAGTTTGAACAGTGTTCAAAGGAATGGCATAGTATTCCTTTGCATCAGTATTCATACAACAGAGTTTGAACAGTGTTCAAAGGAATGGCATAGTATTCCTTTGCATCAGTATAGGCAAATCTTAATGTTGAATGGAAAAGCAAATAAGGGGTAAAGGATACCCCTTATGCAAATTTTAAAAACACAAGACATACATAAACTGTGAAAGTATATAAAGACATGAGCAATTAGAACAGGATAGAGGTTAACTCTAATGAGGGAAAGATGGAGGACAGAGGGGAGGATGAGGCCTTCCACTCTATCACTAATGCTTTCTTTAAAAATAAACGGTATGGGGACTTCCCAGGTGATCCAGTGGCTAAGACTGTGTGCTAAGTGCAGGAGGTCTGGGGTTCGATCCTTGGTCAGGGAGCTATCCACGTGCCACAAGTAAAGATCCCATGTGCCACAACTAACAGCTGGTAAAGCCAAATAAATAAATATTTTAAAAAGAATAATAAATGGTACAAAGAAAAAAATGGCAAAGTGTTCAATGTGAGTAGTAGATACATGAGTGTCTTATAATTTCACTTTTTGTGGGCTTTTTTTGTGTCTGAAACATTTTGTGATCAATTTTTTAAAATTTTGAAACAGTTGTCCTGTCAATCAAGACATATATTGTAGAGTTAAATATTCGGTCCTGGGATTTCCTTGATGGTCCTGTGGTTAAGAATCTACCTTCCAAGGCAGGGGACCCGGAGGAGGGGTGGTTTTGACCCCTTGAGGGGTAGGGGGAACAAAGATCCCACATGCCTCAGGGCAACTAAGCCCATGCACCACAGCTAGAGAAGCCTGCCCACAGCAAAGACCCAACACAGCCCCCCCCACACCAAAAAATATATATATACATGCAGTTCCATACAGGGTCCTATAAAAGGGAATGCCAGTTAGTCTTGTACTTTTAGCTACTTCATAAAGGTTTTAAGTCACTGTGTTAATCAGATACTGGTAAAATGTTCATTTTGAGTGAAAGACACAAATGAGTAAGAATGGAAATTCAGTGAGCAGAGATGACCAGGCCACTGGCCGGAGCAAACAGGCAGTACGCACGTACCTGA
The DNA here is from genome assembly GCA_007570785.1 of Antilocapra americana. Taxonomy (NCBI): domain Eukaryota; kingdom Metazoa; phylum Chordata; class Mammalia; order Artiodactyla; family Antilocapridae; genus Antilocapra; species Antilocapra americana. The sequence continues at coordinate 48,642,010 of ML660200.1, read as the reverse complement.
CGTTGCATAAGCACATACCTGACATACACAGACCGTATCTGGTCCAAGGGCTGTAAATACAGCAGGTCCTCAGTAACTGCTTATTACCAACTAGAATGATTGTGGGAGGAATTTTAAATCTGTGAAACATTCTAAAATACCAGTCCCCCGTAACAGAGCTTTTGAACTCCTCGGGCTATTATGAACTTTCAGGATGGTTGTATGCTGCCTCATAGCTTTTATTCACTTTGCACAAAGAATTTCATTTCCTATTTAGTTTGGTACTTGACCCTGAGGATCTGAGCACTCAGCACCTGTAGAGTAACAAGGTGAATTAAGTCAGTCTCGACCTTGAGATGCTTGGCTTTAGGGCAAAGAGTGCAAAAATTAATAATAAGAGGTATCCTTTTTAGGTGGATTTCAAAACAAAGCTAATGACCCAGTAGGAGTGCTGCTCTAGCCCCACCCACCTCTCCTTCTTTCAAGCAAGGTAACTTGAAGCCAAGCTGCTCTGTAAATGAAGAAACCCTCAATAGCCACCCCAGACTTGGGGACAAAGGGCTGGGAGAGTTGTCACTGTGTTTGTGGGTATAGACAGGTTGCAGTCTGTCAGGTGACAAATCTCTATTTTAAATACCCCTAATTATTGGTTTCCTTGCCCAGTGCCTGCTTTCAGGATGCACAAAGGCAAGAAACCAAAAAGCTCTAAAGTTACCCTTTTGTTGCCAGAAGTCACTCTGCACGAGGGCCCAGCCCACGACCACCCCGGCTCAGTCAAGTTCATAAATCCTACGCCTCCAAACCATATTGCTATGTTTGCTTTTAATCATATGTCAACACCATTTTAAGTAGGTCAGTTTGCTGACATCTGATGCCTGATGCGAGAATGGAAGATGGAAACGTGAATGCAAATCTCACCATTTTTCACAAGAGGAAATATTTGGTTTTTCATGGATAAGCATTATCTATTGTGAAATACTTATGATTGCTAGTGTTAAGGCACCAGTAAACACTAATGAGATAAAGTCAAGTTTTACTTACTGAATCAGTCAGTTTCAACAATATAGAAGCTGAATTGTAACTATAACTCTGCCTACATTTTTATGATCCAAACTCCCTTCTAACTTGTTCTCCTTCCAGAACTTTTTAAAAAATTTGTACTTAGCAAGGTTTCTGTTTGTTTTTGCTCAAGAGTTTCTGGTTTGTTTTTAATTTGATCATCCCACCACCACCACTGGGGAGCTTCCCTGGTGGCTCAGATGGTAAGGAACATGCTTGCAGTGTGTGAGACCAGGGTTCGATTCCTGGGTTGGGAAGATCCCCTGGAGAAAGGAGTGGCTACCTACTCCAATATGCTTGCCTGGAGAATTCGATGGACAAATGAGCCTAGTGGGCTACAGTCCCTTGGGTTGCAAAGAGTCAGACACAGCTGGACGACTAACACTTGAGCACTTTCCCACCACTGGAAACAACTAGGGAGTACCCAAAGAAAGGCGTGGAAAGTTTCTTTTCTCTGTTCACTGCATAGACAGCTTATTGTAAACTGTCCTGCTTGTGAATTTTCCAGGGCACTGATTTTTTCTTCAGATCGGTTCCTCTTAAGCAACTCTGGAAAGAGAATTGTAGAGAGAGGAAGTTTGTCTGTTAGCTAAAAGGAGACTTGAGGATTGACTATAGACTGGTTAAAAGCTCAAGATACAGGTCAGGACCCCAGGGAAGAGCCTAATCTGCACATTAATCTATACAACTCAAAACCAGTCTACCAGCAGACCTCAAAAAGTTAAACATAGAATTACCACATGATCTATCAATTCCATTCTTAGGTATATACCTAAAGAATTGAAGTAGGAACTCAAAGATAAACTTGTACACCCATGCTTGCAGCAGTGTTATTAACAATAGCCAGAAGGTGTTAAGCACACAAATGTCCATCAACAGATGAATGGATAGGAAAAAAATGTGGTATATACATACAATGGAATGTTAATTAGCCTTAAAAATGAATGAAATTCTAATACCTGAACCTAAAAAGCACTGTGTTATTGAAATAAGCCAGGCACACAAAAGGACAAATATTACGTAAAGCATGTAGAACAGAAAAATTCAGAAAGTAGAATAGCGGTTACCAGGGACTGAAGGGAAGGAGGGAAATGACTCATTAACCCATTCAGGGTTTCTGTTTGGGACAGTGAAAAAGTTCTGGAAATGGATAGTGCTAATGGTTGCACAACAGTTTGAGGGCACTTAATGCCACTGAATTGGCATTTCAAATGGTTAAAATGATAAATTTCATGTACATTTGACCACATTTAAAAACAATAACAACAACAAACAGCTCACCAAAACTCTGGATTCCCTAAGGACTCATGGGGTCAGGTTAAAGGTGTTGGAAGTGAGAATGAAAACCACATTCCCACCCTATCCTCTCCTAGATTTCTAGAGAAGAAATTACGGAGGAAAATGTGGTGGAACTATTAATAATCCAAAAAGTCATTGTAGTTCACAGTTCTTTTTTGCTGTAATATTAATAGAGTGGTTTGGGGGAAATTCCCAGGTGGTTCAGTTGTTAGGACTCAGAGCTAACACTGCAGGGGGCACAGGTTCCAGTCTTGGTTGGGGAATTAAGATCTATAGGGGGTGTGAGAGGAAAACAAAGTTGCAATTTTTTAAAATAAAAATAATTCTCATGATCATGACTCATAATATCCATAACTCACAAACATGTCCTCCCTTCATGGGCCACCAGGAAGAAACAAGGGAAAACGATCCGCATTGTCAGTCTGGCTCAGATGTACAGAGATCCCGCCTTGGGAGACCAGCATGCCCTTGATGAGCTTCACTTAGTGCAAAAGGAAATGACTGACAGATACTCGAGCTAGGCTGGGAATCTCCTGGACCACTTAGATTTTTGGTTCAAAGAGACGTTTTGGAGTGGGACGCAGTAATTCCACTTAATGGTCTTTAAACAGGCTGATGAAACTTGTGTCTCCTGGGGTATAACTCAGAATGGACTGCTCCCTTTGACGTTTAATCAAAGAATTTTCTAAAGGGAGGAAGGGATGCCTTTTCCTGTTGCAGCAAGACCAGCGTCTGCAACTACAAGTGCCATCAAACATCCACAGTAATGACTACGGGGGTGATGAGGTGGTGTTGGTAGGACTAGGAAGGAGCTTTGCTGCACAGGACTATCAGGCATTGCAGCAGCGAACAGGTACCAAGAGGTGCAATATAGACGATTAACAGCACCCACAGGGACCCACTGGGCTAGAATTTGGAAAGGCCTAAGGGGTTTAGGTTGTATCCTGAAAGCAGTAGAGTTTTAAGCAAAAGGACAAACAATACAGTAAAATTTGCACTTTAGAGAAATCACTCTGGTCCCAGAATAAAGAATGCACAAGAGGGGCTTCCTGGGGGTCCAGTGGCTAAGACTCCGCACTCCCAGGGCAGGGGACCCCGGTTTGATCCCTGTCTGGGGAACTAAATCCCTCATGCCACAACTAAGACACAGCACAGTCAAATAAATTAATTAATTAAAAAAAATATATAAAAAATGATGCACAGGAAGGGGGCAAGGAAGCTGGATGCTGGGGAAACAGGAAACTGTTCCCGCTATCCAGGACACAGAATGAGGGCTAAATTAATATTGTTCTGGTGAGACAGAGGGAGGGAAGAGTATAAAACAGAATATAAGAGATATTTAGAAGGTCAGAGAGAACAAGAATGTTACCAGTGAGAGAGAAGCATAAAACGGTAGGATTAAAAAAAAGAGATTTAGAGTGCTGTCATCAAAAGAGAGTAAATCCCATTGGTGTCCTCAAAAAAACAAGTCAGTGAACTACACCCATAATGCTCCATAAATTTGGAGATACATTTTGAAAGCTGTGTAAAACATTAAAAACCATGATTATGATACCAATAATGAAAGAGCAGTTAGATGTAAAAGTGCAGGGGCCTCTGTGGTGGTCCAGGGGCTAAGACTCTGTGCTCCCAATGCAGGGGGCCCAGGTTCAATCCCTGGTCAGGGCACTAGATCCCACATGCTTAACCTTAAGAGTTTGCATGCTGAAACTAAGACCCAGTACAACCAAATAAATGATTTTTTAAAAAAGTAAAAGTGCAGCATTGTTCTCCAGTTGGAATTATATGGTTCCTAGGCTTATAAAAAAATATAAGGAAGATCCCACATTAGTGTCCTCACTCTGTCTATAGGTATCCAATATGTACCCAGTGCTGTACTCATCTGTATTAACTTTAAGGCAGGAAACAGGGGATCTGATTTTCTTGGAGCAAGGGTCATGCATGGTTAACTGAGCCTGTCTCTATAGTTACTTTATTTCTTAGAAATCTATTTTTTAAAATTTCCTCATTAATTAGTAGATATGTATATACTTAATATAATTGCATTAACACTTTCATATACTTTAATATGATCAAATTGCCAACACCCACTGGATCATAGAAAAAGCAAGAGAATTCCAGAAAAACATCTACTTCTGCTTCCTTGACTACATTATAGCCTTTGACTGCGTGGATCACAACAAAGTGTGCAAAATTCTTAAAGAGATGGGAACACCAGACCATCTTACCTACCTCCTGAGAAATCTGTATGCAGGTCAAGAAGCAACAGTTAGAAATGGACATGGAACAATAGACTGGTTCCAAATGGGGAAAGGAGTACGATGAGGTTGTATACTGTTATCTTGCTTATTTAACTTATATGCAGAGTACATCATGAGAAATGCCAGGCTGGATGAATTGCAAGCTGGAATTAAGATTGCCAGGAGAAATATCAATAACCTCAAACATGCAGAGGACACCACCCTTACATCAGAAAGCAAAGAAGAACTCAGAAAGCAAAGAGCCTCTTGATGAAGGTGAAAGAGGAGAGTGAAAAAGCTGGCTTAAAACTCAACATTCAAAAAGCTATGATCATGGCATCCAGTCCCATCTGCTGCTGCCGCTGCTGCAGAGTCATTTCAGGAGTGTCCAACTCTGTGACCCCATAGATGGCAGCCCACCAGGCTCTTCTGTCCCTGGGATACTCCAGGCAAGAATACTGGAGTGGGTTGCCATTTCCTTCTCCATTCCTTGCATGCATGCTAAGTCGCTTCAGTCATGTCTGACTTTGTATGATCCCATGGACACAGCCCACCAGGCTCCTCCATCCACAGGATTCTCTAGGAAAGAACACTGGAGTGGGTTGCCATTTCCTTCTCCAATCCAGTCCCATCACTTCATGGCAAATAGATGGGGAAATAATAGAAACAGTGAAAGACTTTATTTTCTTGGGCTCCAAAATCAGTGCAGATGGTGACTGCAGCCATGATATTAAAAGATGCTTGTTTCTTGGAAGAAAAGCTATGACCAACCTAGAGAGCATATTGAAAAGCAGAGACATTACTTTGCTGACAAAGGTCCATCTAATCAAAACTTTGGTTTTTCCAGTAGTCATGTATGGATATGAGAGTTGGACTATAAAAAAAGGTGAGTGCTGAAGAGATGATGCTTTTGAATTATGGTGTTGGAGAAGACTCTTGAGAGTCCCTTGGACAGCAAGGAGATCAAGCCAGTCAATCCAGAAGAAATCAGTCCTGAATATTCATTGGAAGGACTGATGCTGAATGAAGCTGGATATTTGATACTTTGGTCACCTAATGTGAAGAACTGACTCATAGGAAAATACCCTGATGCTGGGAAAGATTGAAGACAGGAGGAGAAGGGGACGACAGAGGATGAGATGGTTGGATGGCATCACCAACTCAATGGACATGAGTTTGAGCAAGCTCTGGGAGTTGGTGTTGGACAGGGAAGCCTGGCATGCTTCAATCCATGGGGACACAAAGAATCGGACATGATTGAGCAATTGAACTGAACTGATACTTTAACAAGTAGTTAAATAATATCTAAATAGTATCAGCAACGCTGATGGCAGTAAAAGGTACCATTCATTCCGTGTGCTAATGTGCTATGTGCTTAGTCACTTCAGTGGTGTCTGACCCTTTGTGATCCTGTGGATTGTAACCCATCAGGCTCCTCTGTCCATGGGATTTTTTAAGTCAAGAATACTGAAGTGAATTGCCATGCCCTCATCAAGGGGATCTTCCTAACCCAGAGTTGAACCTGGGTCTCCTGCACCTCATGCATTGCAGGCGGATTCTTTACCTTTGAGACAGCGGGGGATGTATCTAATAAAATGGCAGGAAAGAATTGCAGCAGAACTAGAGATGGGATGCTTAGTGCCAGGAGGTTGTGAACTCTTAAGACTGAGAAGCAGCTTTGATACTGCCCCATGATATTGTCTTTAGATACAATAGTTATGATTTTAGGAGCTTTATTTTAGCAATGGGAATATGTGTGTTTAGAAAAGTATTATCTGAATCATGTTGGTCTGGGCATCTTTGGAACTACAGAATACGAAAAGTTACGCGCTTGGCAGCCTCAGTAATAATAAATAAAATGTATTGTGCACTGACTATATGCCAGATGTGTACTCATTTAATCCTCATACCAATCCTGTAAGGCAGGCTTGGTTCATTTTCTCTTATTTTGTAGACAAAATACAAAAACTGAGAGAGATTAACTTGCCCAAGCTCATAGAACACGTGGAGAGTGGCCTAGCTATTTCAACTTAGACTGAGTTCCAGTGGCTGTATTGTACCAGACAACATCTGAATAACCAGCCCCACGTGGTCAAGCGCCACATTTGATACCAGGTGATAATGTTCCCCTGCTCCCAGTCAGATCAGACACTTGAGGTAGGGGCCTGATCCGTTAATACTTTAGTGGTCCCATAAAAACAGAGAGGTGAATTTAAGCCAGTCACTTTCTTTCTCTTAACTTAGTTAATAGACGTTAATACAAGGATTAACTTGTTAATGCCAGGAGGTAACACTGGCTAGTGGCTAAATAGAAAGCAAATAAACGACGCTCTGAGTCCAAGGCAGACTAAGGACTACCGTGAGCTGATGTCACAAGGAAGCAGAAGAGACCAAATGGCCAGTCAGAAAATAGGGTTGCAGACTTCCCTCGTGGTCCAGTGGTTAAGAATCCACCTGCCATTGCAAGGGGCATGGGTTCGAGCCCTGGTCTGGGAGGATTTCACATGCCATGGGACCACTGAGCCTGTGTGCCATAACTACTTCGCTTGTGCTCTGCAGCAAGAGAAGCCAGCACAGTGAGAAGCCCGAGCACCTCGACTGTAGAGCAGGCCCCACTTGCCACACTAGAGAAAGCCCATGACGCAAGGAAGACCCACTGTACCCAGAAAATTTAAAAAAATAATAAATAAATAAAATTTAAAGAAAAGAAAATAAGATTGCTTAGGGCAGCAAGAAGAATTATCCAAAATTCCAAATTTTAGAAACTATAAAAACTGGCTGCTATTAGTTCAGTCTGCTACAACAAAGATACCATAGACTGGATGACTTTAACATCAACATTTACTTCTCATAGTTCTGGAGACTGGGAAATGCACAATCGATGTGCCTGGCAAGAGTGTACTTCCTGATTTGAGATGGCCTTTTTCTTGCTATCCTAACGGGAGAGCAGAGATAGAGAAGCAATTTCTCTCATATCTCTTCTTCCTTTTTATTTATTTATTTATTTTTTCTTTACATTATCGTGTTGGTTTTGCCATACATTGACATGAATCCACCATGGGTATACATGTGATATCTCTTCTTCTAAGGGCACTAATCCTATTCATGAGGGCTCTACCCCCATGACCTCATTCCTTCCAGAAGGCCCCACCTCCACATACTGTTCCACTGGAGACTGAACATCAACACATGAATTTCCCAACATATGAATGTCCCAACATATGGGACACAAATATTCAATCCATAACATTGGCTTTGTAAGTTCCTAAGTGGAAACTGGTTAAGACTGGTTATTCTAGTTACTGTCTTTGATGAGTCTGAAAGATCTAGTCTAGCTTGTCACCAGAGTTGTGACGGGAGTCTAATCTCTAAGGTGAGAGCTTGGTCAAGCTGTGTCTCTTTGGACTCCTCTTTTTCAGATTAGAGCCTGGAAGGCTAGGTATGCGGCTATATGGGTATTCTGTGGCTGCTGTAAAAAAATGATCACAAACCCTGTGGCTTAAAACAATAGAAATGTATTCTCTCAGCTTTGGAGGCCAGAAGTCTGAAATCAAGATATCAAGAGGACTGTGCTCCCTCCAGAAGTTCTAGGAGAGAGTCTCTGTTCCTTGCCTCTTGCAGTTTTGGGTTGCTGTCCTCCTTCTTTGGCTTATGGTTGCTCACACCAGTCTCTGCCTCCACCTTTGCATGCCCTTCTCTATATCCATGCCTCCTCCTCTTGTGTCTCTTATGAGGACACTTGTCATTGGGATCAGGGCCTCTTTGGGTAATCCAGGATGGTCTCATCCCAAGATCCTTAAATTACATCTATAATTTCCAAATAAGGTAACAGGGCTTGGGTATCAGGAAAAGGACAGAATTATAGTTGGGAGATTTCAGTGCTCTTCACTCAGTGAGTGATAAAATTAACCAGAAAATCAGCAAAGGTATAGAAGAACTCAACACCACCGACCAACAGAACCTAGACAACATTCATGTAACACTCCATCCAACAACAGCGTGATACGCATTCTTTTCAAGTGTCCAGAGAAACCAAACCAGATCCTGGGTCATGAATTTTGAAATTAAAAAGAATGTGAGTTATAGAAAGTGTATTATATAACTATGATGGAGTCAAACTAGATATAAATAACAGAAGTCTGGGCTTCCCTGGTGGCTCAGTGGTAAAGAATCTGCCTGCCAATGCAGGAGACGTGGGTTCCATCCCTGATACGCGAAGATCCACATGGCCAGCCGCTAAGCCCATGCACCACAACTATTGAGCCTCGGATTCTAGCTGCAACTACTGAGCTGAAGTGCTGCAACTGGTGAAACACACACGCCCTAGAGCCCATGCAGCGCAACAGGAGAAGCTACTGCAATGAGAAGCCTGCGCACCACGGCTAGACAGTAGCCCCTAGAGAAAAGCCTGGGCAGCAACAAAGACTTAGCACGGCCAAAAATAAATGAATAAAATTATTTTTTAAAAAAAGAGTCATATAGGGGTAGCCTCAAATTCTGTGCGTAAGTTCTGCCCAAATCTTTGGCTAATTCCTAAACTACATGCACATGAGAGATCCAAGAAGTTCATCTATGGCTTTAAAAACTAAACAGATTTCAGCTGCTACCAACTGCAGGGGAGTCTGAGTGTGGAGTTTGAAGCAAGCCTAGTTAACCTCCCATCAAAACAAATAGTCAAAACTTTTTGGAAAAACAAAACAGAATCCAGAATTTCTAGAGTGATTATTTATGTTTTGAATAAAACCCCAAATCACTAGACAAAGGGGGAAACTCTCATGACTCACACGTAATCAGTGCAGACTAACTTCAAGATTCTGCAGATACTGAAGTTGTTAGCAAAGAAAGATTTTAAAACAGTTACTAGGACTAAGCTTACTTTCCATTATGTCCTTAAACAAATAAGAGCTATCAGTAAAGAAAGCAAACATATATATAACTAAAGAAAGCAAAAGTAAATAAAACCAAATGGAAATTCTAGATTTGAAATATAACATTAATAAAATATCTAATGGATAGACTTAAAAGAATATTGGTTATGATGTCATAATAAGTGAATATAAAGAGAGCTAATTAGAAATTATCCAGTCTAAAGAATAGAAGATAAAATATTGAGGGGGGAAAAAAAAGAACAGAACAGAAAAGGGGCTTACTGACTTATGGGAACAATGTAAAAAGTTCTCATATATGAGTAATTGGAGTCCTAGAAGGAAAGCACAGAGAGAATTAGGCAAAAAAAAAAGTTGAAGGAATAATAGCTGAAAATTGCCCAAATTTATAGATTAAAGAAGCTCAGCAAACCGTAAGCAGAACAAATACGAAGAAAACCACACCTGTGATATCCTTTGTAAATTTTCTGAAAACCAAAGGTGAAGAGAAAAACAGTTTAAAAATATATATTAATACAAGAAAATTACAAATGACCACTGGCTTGTCTTCAAAAGTATTTTTGTTTCCAAACACAGCATAATTGTGTTTTAGCATAATTCAGTTTCAGCACAGTACCAACTAGAAAAGACAGGGTAAAGATCATGTCCATGACACAAGGCCCTTAACAGAATTATTAAGAATTTTTGCTTCAGTCCATCCTTCAAAGTAGATCAAAGAACCAATTACTCCACAGTGAAATGACTAAAAACCTAGTTAAGAAAACAAAATTTTGTCTTCATTGTATAAATACAAATAAGCACTAAGTAGTCATACCAATCCTTAAAAAGCCAGAGAAGAAAACTGGTAGCAGAGAGTTTAGAAAAAGGAGAGCTTATTAAATTGGATTGTCATCCTGACAGCCCCTTTTAATCTCTAGTCAATGCTGCCTTCCTGGGGGCTTATTTTCTTCATATTCTTTGGAAAACAAAGGTTTTACTTTCAGGTGCTATGGACCTGATCTAGGACTAGAGTTAGATGACTTAAAAGAAAATTTTGTAACTCTCCTCAGGATTAAGATCAGCGTAGAATTTTTTTAAAAAAGGAAATAATAGACATTTCTGATATTGAAGTTTCACCAGGGACATTCAAACCAACTTATAGATGATTTTAAAACTACCTTCAAAATGGTTGGAAGTAGACAGCAAAAATTAAATAAAAAACATTTATCAGAAGTGGAATTGAAGAGGTTATACTGATTTTTACAAAATTTAATAATGTATTAGGATAAAAACATCTTAGAGAACCAAAGATAGAACTTCTTAGAATGGCTGTAGTCTCAACAACCTTTTACATTAAAGTTACAAAAACTGGTTTTAACAATGGCACTGGACTGAAGGTCTTAAGCCTTTGAATTCTCTGATCTCTATTAGTACATCATGAGAAACGCTGGGCTGGAGGAAGCACAGGCTAGAATCAAGAGTGCAGGGAGAAATATCAATAACCTCAGATATGCAGATAACACCACCCTTATGGCAGAAAGTGAAGAAGAACTAAAGAGCCTCTTGATAGAGTGAAAGAGGAGTGTGAAAAGGTTGGTTTAAAGCTCAACATTCAGAAAACTAAGATCATGGCATCTGGTCCCATTACTTCATGGGAAATAGATGGAGAAACAGTGGAAACAGTGTCAGACTTTATTTTTTGGGGCTCCAAAATCACTGCAGATGGTGATTGCAGCCATGAAATTAAAAGATGTTTACTCCTTTGAAGGAAAGTTATGACCAACCTAGATAGCATATTGAAAAGCAGAGACATTACTTTACCAACAAAGGTCTGCCTAGTCAAGGCTATGGTTTTTCCAGTAGTCATGTATGGATGTGAGAGTTGGACGGTGAAGAAAGCTGAGCACCAAAGAACTGATGCTTTTGAACTGTGGTGTTGGAGAAGACTCTTGAGAGTCCCTTGGACTGCGAGGAGATCCAACCAGTCCATCCTAAAGGAGATCAGTCCTGGGTGTTCATTGGAAGGACTGATGTTGAAGCTAAAGCTCCAGTACTTTGGCCACCTTATGCAAAGATCTGACTTATTAGAAAATACCCTCACTGCTGGGAAGGATTGGGGGCAGGAGAAGAAGGGGATGACAGAGGATGAGGTGGCTGAATGGCATCACCAACTCAATGGACATGGGTTTGGATAGACTCCAGGAGTTGGTGATGGACAGGGAGGCCTGGCGTGCTGCAATTCATGGGGTCACAAAGAGTCGGACATGACTGAGCAATTGAACTGAACTGTCCTGACTTCTCTTCCTTACTCTAGATTTCCATTCACCACTGTCTCAGGGTCAGAGGAAGTATGTTATAAAAACTGGTTCTAACAATGGCACTGGACTGAAGGTCTTAAGCCTTTGAATTCTCTAATCTCTATTCCTTGTCCTGACTTCTCTTCCTTACTCTAGATTTCCATTCAACACTGTCTCAGGGTCAAAGGAAATATGTTACTGATAAACATCTTAACTTCAGTATTCCCAGCACTATTAATTCATGTTTTGCCATAACTGTATAACCCTTCTACTATTAGTGCTTATTAGTTTTCTTTATATGGGCTCACAATTATTTTACTTGTATAAAACTTAAAATTATAGCCACAATTGGAAAAGCAGTATAATTGGCTGTCAATAAAATGATAGATGGATAAAGTATGAAACATGATTATTAAGTTCTAATTAGATTTTCAGTTCAGTTCAGTCGCTCAGTCATAGTCTGACTCTTTGCAACCCCATGAGCTGCATGCAGCATGCCAGGCCTCCCTGTCCATCACCAACTCCTGGAGCCCACCCAAACTCATGTCCATTGAGTTAGTGATGCCATCCAACCATCTCATCCTTTGTCATCCCCTTCTCCTATTGCCCTCAATCTTCCCCAGCATCAGTGTCTTTTCAAATGAGTCAGCTCAATAAAATTAGATTTTATTGTCTTCTGAAGTTTGAGACATGATCTCTTGGACAGAACAAAAAAATGACATTAAATAACAATATCAAACTGAAGTGTTCTCATTGATAGTAAGAAAGACTTTTAAAGGATTAAGAGAACTGAGAGTTACAGTGTTGACAATGGCAGAGTAACCACCAGAATAACTCTCATACTTCTAACAGTTATAAACTGTGGACAAAATGTAATCAACTATTTGAAGACACTGGAGAGAGGCTATAGCAGGCGAAAACTGGAGGGGCCTTCAAGCCTTAAAAAGGGGAACTACACTCACTAGATGAAATCCACTCATACAGGATGTTCCCATGTCCAGGCTGCATGGGGCAGCTAGACCTGAAGCAGATATCCACAGTTTTATTAGCTTGTGGTGTCAGGGCTAAAAAGCTAATAGAGGAACTAAAATTGAATAGTAAAAAATATGATCTCCCAAACAGACGGATAGAAAGGAGAAATAAAGGAATAACAAATAGTCAAGACAGAGAGAAAATAGCAAAAGAGAGGAACTAAATTGAATACACCAGGAATTACATCAAATGTAAATCAGTCTAACAAACCAACTGAAAGACTGAAATTGTCTGACTAAATAAAGAAGGAAGAACTAACTACGCGCTATCAACAAGAGACACAAACTGCCCTGGTGGCACAGTGGATCCAAGTCCGCCTGTCAATGCAGGGGACATGGGTTCAGTCCCTGGTCTGGGAGGATTCCATGTGCTGTGGGGCAGCTAAGCCCAAGAGCCACAGCTGCCAAGCCTGAGAGCTGCAGCTTCTGAAGCCCGTGCGCCGAGAGCCCGTGCGGCACGAGAGGCCAGCACAGCGAGGTCCGTGCACCACAGTGAGGAGCGGACCGCACACAGCACGGCTGGAGAAAGCCCGAGTGCAGCCGTGGAGACCCAGCACAGCCAAAACTAAGTAAGCAAGTATTACAGGACAAAGTAGACTTCAAAGCAACATGTACTACCAGAGATAAAGAGGAATAGTTTATAAGGGTAAAGGGACTGTTTCACCAGGAAGACATATAATTCTGAAATGTATGAACCTAATAGCAGAACTTCAGAACATTAAAGAAAAATCTGACAGAGCTAAAGAGAGAAATAGAGAAACTCACAATCATAGTTGGAGATTTCAACATCCCATCTTAGAAATGGATAGAATTAGACCAACACACAACCACACTCAAAAAACTAGGATATGAAGAATTTGAAAAAACATCATTAAGTAACTTCACCTAATGACATAATTAACATTTATGAAACATGGTATCCAGCAACTGTGGAATAGTGAAATACATGTCCTTTTCAAGTGAAAATGGAATGTTTATCATGATACACATTATTTTAGGTCATGAATTCATAATTTTCAGTGAACTTCAAAAGAAATTGCCATTTTACCTAATCTATTCCCTGATCACAAATAATTCAGTTAGAAATCAGCAACATTAATATAACTAGAGAAGTCTCAGATATTTGGAAATTGAACTGTGCACAGATAAATAACCCATGAGTCAAAGAAATCACAAAGGAAAAAATACTTTGGGCAATGATGAAGAAAGCACAATGCTTATTGTACTTATCCCCTTATTGTATTGTTATCCCCTGCTTTTCAAAAGTTTGCTTTATAACCACTTCACTTTTACCTGTTTTTCACACTGGAAAGAAAGCCAAAGAGGATTTTCACTTTTACCAAAAAAAGATGAAAAACGACAGTAACATTCAGCACTTATTTTGCAGCTAGCCACCAGCCACCATTATAAAGGTGGTGAGCAACTGGAAGCAGCTAAAGTGGCCCCACCAACCTTCTTCCCCGGGAACAACAGTCAGCATCTCAGCAACAAACCACCAGATTTGCCAGATTTGAACTGTCTGTGCTGTATCTCAGTTTATTTTGTGCATCGGTTAGCAAGGTGTGTCCTAAGGTAATGGCTTCTTCACACCATTTCAGGTTGTAAAATATTTCGTAAGAATGCTCTACTTTCAGATAAGTGAAAGGAAAACCTATATTAGAACAGGTGAAATGAAACAATGGCAATAGAATGAATGGCGATTGCCTATGGAACTTGGGGATTACCTAAAACCTGGGACTCAAGCATGACACGTTCTTAGGTTAGGAAAGGTTTGACTTTATCCGACTGTTTTTCAGGATCTGAGCCCATGGGCAGTAGTGCCATCATCTCGTATGACTCCCAGTATTATATCTTCAGCCAAAACTTTTCCTCTGAACTTGAAATCATATATTAAACCATCTACTTAATGTCATTTTGAATATAACATATCATAATAGATCTCCGATTCCCTCCTCAAAAGCCACTCATCTCCAAATCTTTCCACCTCAGTAAACAGCATCATCATCTACTCCGTTGCCCAAGCTAAAAATCAAGTGTTATTCCTGATCTCTCTGTGTCCCTTATTTCTCACATCTAATGTGTCACCAAATACTGTTGCTTCTCCTTCCACACATATGTCACAAGCCCGTCCACTTCTGGGCATTGCCACTGCCACTGTTCTTATCTAAACTCTTGTCCAAAATCCCTCTGGATACTCCAGTGACTTCCTCAATTATATATCTACACAAAACCAGAGTAGTTTTTTAGAAAATAACTTGGATCATTTTCCAGTTTAAAAATCCTTCCAGGGACTTGCCTGGTGGTTCATGGCTAAGACGCTGAGTTTCCAAAACAGGGAGTCTGGGCTTGATCCCTGGTAAAGCAAAGTGTTAGTCGCTCAGTCTGACTCTTTTTGACACCACAGCTGAGCAACCAACACTCCCTGACCAAGGATCAAACCCAGACCCCCTGCACTGGGAGCTCAGAGTCTTGGGGAACTAGATCCCAAATGCCGAAAGTAAACGCGATGTTAGCCAAATAAAAAACAATTAAAAAAAAATCCTTCATTAACTTTCCCTTCCTCCAGTCGTGCCTACCTCCTCCATCTCATCCTAAACCAGTGACTGCCGTGCTCGAGATCCAGCTACAGGAACCTAGACTCGTGACCCTCTCAGAGTCTTTGCACAGGCTATTTTGTCTCCTTGAAAGGAACTTTGTACTCTAATTCCTTTTCTGCCTTCAAGTCTAAATTCAAATGTCACCTCCCTTGAGCCTGTTTTACATTCAAAGGACTGTCCTCCACCCTGTTATATTCTATCTTGGGACCCTTTGTTCTCACAGCCCCTCTCAGAATCTCAAGTTTTCAAGGTTACTTGTTTAGAGTCTGTCTCACTCACTGCTCCCAACACACACCCACACTCAGGCATGTGTACACCCACATCCAAAACCTACCCAGAATGTAAAGTCTAGGAGAACAAAGATCCCATCTGTCTTATTCGTGGTTCTCGTCTTAGTACCATGGCTGGTACAGCAGTTCAGAACATATCTCCCACTCTGGCATTTATTTTGAATTGAAGACACTGGAGAAACAGCCAGTACAAGGACACTCTCACCTTCCTTTGTCCCCCTACTAAGCAGGAGATAAATCTCCCATGTGATAAAAAACAGGAATGAAATAATGCCATTTGCAGCAGCGTAGATATACCCAGAGATCATCATACTAAGCGAAGTCAGAAAGAGAAAAACAAATACCAAATATCATTTATATGTGGAATCTAAAATAAGACACAAATGAACATATCTATAAAACAGAAACAGACTCACACGTGGAGAACAGACTGGTGGTTGCCCAAGGGAGTTGGGGGAGAGATGAACTGGGAGCTTGAAATTTGCAGATGCAAACTAGTATAGAGGATGGATAAACAAGATCCTACAGTATAGAACAGGGAACTATATTCAATATCCTGTGATAAACCAGAATGCAAGAGAATATGAAAAAGAATGTAAATATATCTGAGTCACTTTGCTGTACAACAAAAATTAAAAAAAAAAAAAAAAACTCCCTGGTGAAAGGTGCCCTCAGTGTTCCTGGAATAGACATCCTCACCAACAGATACAGGGAATTTAGGGCCAAGAGGCTGGGTAAACAAATCTTGTTACTTCCTCATCATTTATTACTTCCAGCCCAAACCCCTTTGTCTTGTCAATTCTTCACAAGTTCAGTGTTTGTCTAAAAGTTATGAAAGCATCCCTGCTCTGGTCATGTCTTTTAGTCTCTTCGTGGGGCTTTTGTACAGGAATGGAATTAAATTTTCCTCTTGTTAATCTTTTCATTACAGGGGTTGGGAAGATCCCCTGGAGAAGGGATAGGCTATCCACTCCAGTATTCATGGGCTTCCCTGGTAGCTGAGACAGTAAAGGATCCTCCTGCAGTGTGGAAGACCTGGGTCCTTGGACTGGGAAGATCCTGGAGTGAGGGCATGGCAACCCACCCCAGTATTCTTGCCTAGAGAATCCCCTGTGGACAGAGGAGCCTGGTGGGCCACACTCCAGGAGACTGCAAAAGTTGGACACAGCTGAGTGACTGAGCACAGCACTCGTTCAAGAACCTAGAAGGGTAGGTTTGTTCCTCTTCTACAGTGACATACAGTGAATATTGAATGAATTAAGATAATACCTGGGGGTGTCAGGACAGCCAGGTGAGAAGTTTCTTGGTTAAAGTACATAGAACATCTCTGTTCTGACAGTCTCCTTTTTCTTAAAATCTAGCAAGGCTTCTTTTCTTTCCGTGAGAAAGAGGCTACGTTTGTCACTTTCATTTCTGACAATCGTAAAAAGGAGGAATCACCCCACACAGCCTGGGAGGAAAAATAAGTCTCCGGACTATTTTTTTAGGCTATTTTTAGGCTCCTATAGATAGGGAGGTGGGCTTCCCAGGTGGCTTAGTGGTAAAGAATGCCAGTGTAGGAGATGCATCCATGGCTTCGATCCGTGGGTTGGGAAGATCCCCTGGAGGAGAAAATGGCAACTCACTCCAGTATTCTTGCCTGGAGAATCCCATGGACAGAGGAGTCTGATGGGCCACAGCCTGTGGAGTGGCAGAGTTGGACACGACTCAGCGACCGAGCACACCCATGGTAGATAGGGAGAAGAAGAAACTAAATGGTGAGTACAGAATGAAGGAGACTATGGAGTGGCTGAATCCTCTCTCTGCCTCTTATCCACTGCCCCCAACCCCGCACCCACCCACCCACACAGCTTCTTCCTGGTCAGTGGGCGACTTGAACACAAACACACACAGCCATGTCATCCCCCTACTTGCAATTCCTTAATAGCTTTCAATCTACCACTGAATAAATACTCAAGAATTTCACCCCAGCTCAGTTACTGATTAGTTTCTATTTGCTTGTCCTTTCATGTGACAGCCTGTTTTTCACTTCTTAAAACTCCAGCGTCCGCCGTGTACTCTTATCTCTTGGTGTCTTTAACCCCTTTCCCAAGACTAGCTGTGGAATGGGCCGTATTTCCCAGGGAACCTGCATAGCCCCCTTTACAGGCACTCTTTCTCACTTCCTCTGCCGGCGCTAAAGATGCCAGTGTTCCTGGGGCTTGTTCCAGGTGCCCCACATGCTCTCTGTGATCACATCCAACAGGCTTGTCTTTTTTCTCTCCTTTCCTCCTCTACTCACCCCTCTTTGGGCCAAATCTTTAAGGATCTGTCTTTCTCTTTATAAGAAAGACTTCCCTAGTGGTCCAGTGGTTAGGACTCTGCAGACAGGCCGCAAAGAACAATTTGCCTGCTGCAACTGAAGATGCCATATGCTGCGACTAAGACAGAGAGCAAAGAAATGCATTTTTTAAAGGCAAATAATTTCAGAGGCAGAGTAAAGGTAAATGTCACCTGAGAGCAGTGTCTGTGTTTATCCCCTTTCTCCCTACAAGCTGGGACACCCTAGAATTGGCTGAGTCTTCTGTCATTGCAGGGCAGCCCAGCTACAAACAGCTCCTTCGGCCCCCTAGTTTTCTCACTTGGCCCCAGGCTAATTCCTGTTCTCAGAAAGTGTGCCAGAAATAGCAGGCAGTGGGAAACAATAGGTACTCTTTGGTCTTAAGTGGTTTATTTGCATTTTGAAAAAGCTTCCTTCCTAGGAAATACCTGTCTCAAAGAGCTTTTGTCTTACAAAGAAATATTATCAGAAAGGTCATTTTTTATCCAGCTTTCTAGACTTAGTTAGGTGTTACTTTTTCTGAGCCCCCATCAAGGCTCATTTCATTTCCCAGTCCCCTCCCCCCAGTCATTAAAGTCCCTGAGAATGGGGATTTAGGGTTGCCAATGCCTAGCATGAGAATGGCACCGAGTTTCATTTTTTTGTGCAAACTCTATAAAGGGACTGGTAGTGGTTGCCTGGAGCTCAGAGAAAGACCCTGATCCTGGGGAGATGGAGAACGGCAGTCCCCCAGCTTCAGAGCCTCTTAGGAATTACCGGGGCCCAGGGTAGGCTGCCCTCAAATGTGCCTCAAAGGCATATTGATGATTTTGGATTAAAGTTGCTTAAGAGATGGCCAACACAGAAGGGACACTTTGACCCTCCTCTTTCTCCCTGAAAGCAGGAAGTAAATCTCTCCCGTGAAAAGTAGATTTCCTGCATCTGGAGGTAAAACACCCTTACTGCCAAAGATAGGGAATTCAAGCCGAGATGCCTATGGACACAAACCTTTTTACCTCTTTAAGTTACTGCCCCAAGCCCAAATTCTGTGTTGATTCGTCACTAATTGGGCTCCTGTTTCTTTGTCCTGCCAGTTCCTCACAAGTTGATTGTTTCTTTCTCTAAAAGGTATAAAAGCTGCCCACTTTGGCCACTCCTTAGGTTCCATTTCTATGAGAACTTCATGTACCTGGATTAAAATATGCTCCTTTTTCTCCTAATCTGTTTTGTGTTGATTTGATTATTAGCCCAGTTACAAGAACCCAGAGGAGTAGAGGAGGAAATTTCCCCCTCCCCACAGAATGAAATGAATTAATGGTCGCAGGGATGCCACTAACATCCTTCATCCTGGAGGGGAGATGTCTGGGTTTTTTGGGGACCAACAATCACTCTGTAGACCTCAGGCTTTTCTGGGGGGAGCTCTCGCTTCCCTCCAGCCTCTACAGGACTGACTTTGTGAAGCTCTCAACTCTCAGGCCCAGCCCCTCATCATGACCACCTGGCCAACTCCGGTGTTGGCAGATGACACCCACCCAGTTCCCACACCCCACCTACCATAAATGAGGAGAGTTAAGTGAATTTTCCTACCTCTCTGTGGCTGATTTCAGCTCATTTGTCTCCAACTTTGATGCAGAAGCCTTTGAAACTCCCCCCACCTCAGCCTTCAATTTTACTGTCCCTTTGGGCTACTTATTTCAACCTCCAGGTGGCCGAGTGTTTGTCATTATTCCAGGAATTTTAAGGCCCTTGCAAATGACAGATTTCCTCAATCAGATTCTCCCGCTCTCCAAACTCTTCCCACACCCCAGAACAGCTCCATTTGCAGAATGCTCAGCTCTATAATCATGTGACTCACGGCTCTCCTGTCCTGTCCCCATCTTTCCAGCTTTCTCACTCGTTGATTCCCAAAAGGCCCGCCATATGTTTTATCAAGCCTGCCCTCTCGCAAACTGGTCACACAGACGTCTCATCTCTAGCCTAGATCTCCTGTTCATTGCTTCACTCTTTCACCACTGGTCTCAGCCCTTCGCCCCCTGGGGCAGCTGCCCCATACTCTTTAGGCCTCCTCTGGCAGCTGGTTGTGAAAGATTATAGGATAATGAAGAATATAATTTTAAATGCATGATGTCTAGTTTCAGCTGGGTTTTCAATACCCTTGTTGTTCAGTCGCTAAGTTGTGTCTGACTGCGGCCCAATAGACTGCAGCGCACCAGGCTTCCCTGTACTCCACCATCGGGGCGCCTAGTTAATGCTTTTTTAGGATTCCGAGTCTGTGCCTTCATTAAATCCCACCGTGGCTTAAACCCGAATCATTCACTCTTCTTATCACAGCTTTTGTTCTACACTTACCTTTTTTGGCCGAGGATTCCGCCGCCTACTTCAGTCAGAAAAAAGAAGCAGTTTCTTGCATAGGTCCCACCAACAAACACCTCTGCAGTTTCATCTGTTCTCAGTTTACCTCCTTTAATTCTCTTGTTCAAGACTATTTTTCCCTGTCTCTGGTTTTGATCAGTTTCTCAGAGTGTGGTTCCCAACACTTGGCTTAAGCCAAGCTCTCAGAACACGTTGAAAATGCAAATAATTGTCGGCCCCACCCCAGACTTGCCGGATCACTCACTCTGGGGAAGGGCCCAGCAGGCTGTTTTAACCAGCCCTCCAGGCTAGTCTGAGGCACCTGAAGGAGTTGCTCTTTCTTTTGTCTGCATTCTCTTGTTTGCATTAATATTTCCTCTGGGAATTTATTCTGTTAAAATAGATGCTACAGGCCCCAAATGGAGTCGCTTGAGCAAACCAAGACTCAGCACCTAACCTGATAGCAGTTTTAGCTCTCCCAGGAATGGAATCTTTAACCAGTCCAGAATTACCTGGTCAGCACTAATGATGTAATCCACCCAGTAGACCCCTCCCATCCCCTCTAAGAAGGTGACCTTGCCTGAAACAATGCATTCTTTCTTTATCTCTCCGAGCCTTTTCTACCCTTTTGTACAGTCTTCCATCCTGTACAGCTCCTCAGAGCTCCTCCCTGCTTATCAGTATGCTGCCCGATTCATGAATTGTGAAATTGTGATTTTATACTCAGAGATGTTCATTACAGTATCATTTATAATTAGGAAACATTAGAAACATGCCCAAAGTCCATGATGGGATAGTTATTAAGGAAAGACAATGTCATATAAGCAACAATTAAATGATATTTATCAAATTATTTTTATTATACAGGGAAATGATTATGTTCTAATATTAAATTTTAAAATTTTAAAGGAAATATGAAGTTGTTTAAAGGCTGGTTTACATCCTGACTTCAGTACCAGCAATTAGCCACTTCCCCTTCCCGCAACTCCACTAAAGCCACAGTAACAAGGGTTTAAATTGTTTGGTTTGTGTTTGTTTTTGATTGAAGGATAATTGCTTTACAATGTGGTGCTGGTTTTCTGCCATACAACAGTCAGATACATTCCCTCCCTCGTGAGCCTGCCTCCTACCCCACCCTCATCCCACCCCTCTAGGTCATCACAGAGTGCTGGCTGGGCTCCCTGTTAGATGGCAGCTTCCCACTCACTATATATTTTACACATAGTGGTGTATATACGTCAATGCTACTTCCTCAATTTGTCCGAACTTCTTCCCCTGCTGTGTCCACAAGTCTGTTCTATATGTGCATCTCTATTCCTCCCCTGCAAATAGGTTCATCAGTACCATTTTTCTAGATTCCATGTATATGCGTTAATATATGATACTTGTTTTTCTCTTTCTAACTTACCCATCCTGGATAGCAGGTTCTAGGTTCATCCCCCTCAGTTCAACTGATTCACATTCATTCCCTTTTATGACTGAGTAATATTCCATTGTATATTTGTACCACAACTTCTTCATTCATCTATCAATGGACATCTAAGTTGCTCCCTGTTAAGTCCAAACTCCGGGTCCCAAGCCCCTGAAGAGACCAAGTCCACACAGCAATGCAAAAGCATAAAGGGGTTTATTGCTAGCCGGGCTAGGGCGCAAGTCTCATCCAAAAAGTGGAATCCGACAAGAGCCCCGCGCTCCAGATCACAGTTGCTTTTATACAGGCAGTTTTTTGTTACAGCATTGGTATAGCTGGCAGTCAATGTTTGGTCAGTTTAAACTGCGCATCTGCCCTGGATGGTCTATCTCTTGGCGCGCGGGACTTTCCTGGCTTGTGGGGGGAGGTATGAGGTGAGGGTGGAGGAGGTCGCTGGAACTAGGGCAGGCTGTATATCACAGCAGCCTGTCACGGAGTAAGGTACGGGGAGGTGTGAGGATGGGGGAGGTCTCCGCAGCTAGGGTCTGCTGTATCTCCCAGCAGCCTGTCACGGAAGCTGTTTTGTTTACACACCACACTCCCATGTCCTGGCTATTGTACATAGTGCTTCAATGAACATTGGGATACATGTGTCTTTTTTAATTAAAACAGAAAACCACAAGATCAAAGAAATTAGGGGAGGAAAGAAAAGGAACAACATTTTAGAAGCTGATACAGAAAGGGTAGAATGATAACCATCTTAAGAAAATGGGTTCCTCTTACAGGGAAGGATTCCCAAAAGACTCAGAAACTGGCGACATTGTAATTAGCTTTCTGAAAAGGGGTACAATTGAGCTACAAACAGAAGGAAAGGTTGAAATTCAGTATAAGAAGCAGTTGGAGCCCTAGGCTCTTCCCCCACTGGTAACCCCAAATGGCTACCACTCCCCTGGGACAGAGGTTTAGCATTTGCATAGATCAACATAAAGGGCCACTGAAGTAAGGGACTCTACCCTGAAAACTGGTGATTAGTAACCATCCACATGTCGAAGATCAAAGCCCCCCACATCTATCCCAATTTGGCTCCCAGACCAGGTAGTCAGAAGATCAAAAGATTACTGTTAATTAAGGAAAACCACATATCTCAAGTTAAGGAATGTACTGCTTTTCTGTATATGGGAAAATGCAAAGTCTGGGTTCTTTGGAATTCTCCCTTTGATATGCACCTCAGCTATCTGGGGCAGCTTCCTGTATTTTCTCTCCCTGAGACTGCTCCTGGTGCACTGTGAAGGGTGGTTGTAGTGGCTGCCTGTTAGCTAGCGGGGCATCCTGCCTCCATTCTGAGTTCCCTCAGAGCTCACCTTCCCGGCAGCTGTGCTAGATGGCTTGATGGCTGCAGCATCCTCTGTTTCCTGATATGGCAGGCCATGTCTTCCATTCACAGTCACTTAAAACAGACTCCATTCTGATGGGCTGATGGAGTTGCAAATGTCCGTGGAGTGTATTTCACTTCCACAATATTGATCACATATTAATAGCTACTTACTCCATGCCAAGCTCTCACTGTTTAACTTATGGGATAGGATAGGTGTTATTATTCTCTTATTAACCTGTTGAAGAGACTGAAACAAAGGTTAAGTAGCTTGTCACACAGCTTGAAAACAGTGAGTTGGAATTTGAGCTGACACAGTCTAATTTGAGAGGCCTCTGGCTTTAGCCTTATAAGTTTTGCAGATACAGACTTAGCAGTTAACTACTATCTTTAAAAAAAAAAAGACTGAGAAGTCTTGAGGAACCTGAAAATGAAAAATACATGCATTGGAGAAGGAAATGGCAACCCACTCCAGTGTTCTTGCCTGGAGAATCCCAGGGACGGCGGAGCCTGGGTGGGCTGTCATCTATGGGGTACAGAGTCGGACACGACTGAAGCGACTTAGCAGCAGCATCCAACATAATACAGCTCCTAAACTAAAATTAAGGGCTGTCTCTCTGTTCCAAAGATGATATCTTCAGCCCACATCTAATGGAACAAGGGCCCAGAGACCATCGTCAGTAGCAATAGAATTGATTTGTGCTGTTTTGTTGATTACCTCTTAAAAATGCTTACCTGGAATTAGGGGTGCAGACAGCAAACTGGTCTCATCAAGGATAACTGGTGAGATACAGAAAGACCCCACGGGGCTGAGAAGATAGAAAACTCTCTCTAGTAGGCTTATCTAAAGATATTAGATTATTTATCTATTTTTAACCCATATCTTGAACTGTGGTATTGGAGAAGGCTCTTGAGAGTCCTTTGGACTGCAAAGAGATCCAGTCAGTCCATCCTAAAGGAAATCAGTCCTGAATATTCATTGTAAGGACTGATGCTGAAGCTGAAACTCCAATACCTTGGCCACCTGATGCGAAGAGGTGACTCCTTTGAAAAGACCCTGATGCTGGGAAAGATTGAGGGCAGGAGGAGAAGGAGACAACAGAGGATGAAATGGTTGGATGGCATCACCGACTCAATGGACATGAGTTTGGGGGAACTCCGGGAGTTGGTGAGGGACAGGGAGGCCTGGTGTGCTGTGGTTCATGGGGTGGCAAAGAGATGGACACGATTGAGCGACTGAACTGAACTGAACTCAACTCATATCTTCATTTTTAAAAACGATTTTATTATTCATTTCTGTTTATTTTTGGCTGTGGTGGGCCTTCGCCACTGCATGAGGTCTTTCTCTAGTTGTGGCAGGTGAGGGCTACTGTCTAGCTGCAGTGCTCAGACTTCTCATGGAGATGGCTTTTCTTGTTGTAGAGCGCAGGCTCAGTAGTTGTGTCACATGGGCTTAGTGGCTCCATAGCCTGGGATCTTCCTAGACCAGGGATTGAACTCATGTCTCTTGCACTAGCTGGCAGATTCTTAACCACTAGACCACCAGGGAAACCCCATATCTTCCCTTTTTTGATCAGTTATTTTTTAAAATTGAAGTATAGTTGATTTACAATGTCGTGTTAGTTTCAGGTGTATGGCAAAGTGATTTAGTTATACTTCCCAGGTGGTATGTATAGTGA
The DNA here is from genome assembly GCA_007570785.1 of Antilocapra americana. Classification (NCBI taxonomy): domain Eukaryota; kingdom Metazoa; phylum Chordata; class Mammalia; order Artiodactyla; family Antilocapridae; genus Antilocapra; species Antilocapra americana. Next base: position 48,617,240 of record ML660200.1, on the reverse strand, counting down.
TAAAGAACCTGCCTGCCAGTGGAGGAAGCATAAGAGACATGGGTTCAATCCCTGGGTCGGGGAAGATCCCCTGGAGGAGGGCATGGCAACCCACTCTGGTATTCTTGCCTGGACAATCCTGTGGACAGAGGAGCTTGGCAGGCTACAGCTCATAGGGTCCAACAGAGTTGGACACATCTGAAGTGACTTAGCACATACATATGTATGTGTGTATGTGTGTGTGTGTTTTCTTTTTCAGGTTCTTTTTCTGTATGGGTTATTACAAAATATTAAGTACAGTTCCCTGTGCTACACAGTAAGTAGTCCTTCTTTGTGTTTTATATTTAGTAATGTGTATATGCTAAAGATACTAGATTATAATAAGTACATTTTCAACTAAAAAAGTACAAGTAATTGTTGAGGTATTGTACAAATAAGCAAAACAAAGATAAACTATAAAGCACCTGCTGTTGGGGAGGGAGGTGGTAGGGGGTTTCAGGATGGGGAACACACCCATGGCTGATCCATGTCAATGTGTGGCAAAAACCACTACAATATTATATAGTAATTAGCCTCCAATTAAAATAAATAAATATAACATTTTTTAAAAGTACCATATGCTATCTAATCACCCAGTGAGGAAGTTAATCTTTTATTATATATCATTCCAGACATCTTTTCTCTTTCACTTTTCTCTCTCTCTCGTTTGTTTGTTTGTTTGGCACCAGTTCTTAGTTGTTGCATGTAGGACCTAGCTCCCTGACCAAGGATCAAATCAGGCCCCCCTGCACTGGAAGAGCAGAGTCTTAGCCACGTACCACCAGGGAAGTCTCATGTAGTTTTTTTTTTTTTAAGTTGACTTTTTTAAGGTAATAATATCAATTTGGAATATTGGGGATCTATTAAAAATTTACAGATTTGTTCAGTGTAATGTAGACTAAAAAAATTCTTAACCTAAAAGTTGAGAGTTGTGTTTTATTTAGCAGGAATTTTTAGGACTTTAAGCCTGAGAGGCAGCATCTCAAATAATCCTGAGATAATTGCTCCAAGGATGTGAGCGAGGAACCAGGATATATATAAGTTCTGCAACAAAGAACAGTAGTCTGAACAACAAATGATTATTGTTAACTTAAAAAACTCAGATATGTGAAGTTAAGTAATTTAGTGCTTTTCTATGTATGGAAAGATGCAAGTCTGGGCTCAGTGAAGCCATTCCTTTGATATGCACCTTAGCTATCAGGGGCCAGTAGGCTGTGTGTTCATATCCTGAGTTTCCCTAGGGCTCACCATGGGGAGTGGCTGCAGTCTGATAGCTGTTCAGTTCACTTCAGTTGCTCAGTCGTGTCTGACTCTTTGCGATCTCATGGACTGCAGCACACCAGGCCTCCCTGTCTATCACCAACTCCAGGAGTTTACTCAAACTCATGTCCATTGAGTCAGTGGTGCCATCCAACCATCTCATCCTCTGTCATCCCCTTCTCTTCCCACCTTCAATCTTTTCCAGCATCAGGGTCTTTTACAATGAGTCAGCTCTTTGCATCAGGTGGTCAAAGTATTAGAGTTTCAGCTTCAACATCAATCCTTGAAATGAATATTCAGGACTGATTTCCTTTAGGATTGACTGGTTGGATCTCCTTTCAGTCCAAGGGACTCTCAAGAGTCTTCTCCAACACCACAGTTCAAAAGCATCAATTCTTCGGCACTTAGCTTTCTTTTGGAGAAGGAAATGGCAACCCACTCCAGTATTCTTGCCTAGAGAATCCTGTGGGCAGAGGAGCCTGGTGGGCTGCCGTCTGTGGCATTGCACAGAATCAGACACGACTGAAGCGACTTAGCAGCAGCAGCAGCTTTCTTTATAGTCCAACTCTCACATCCATACATGACTACTGGATAAGCCACAGCCTTGACTAGATGGACTCAAACTCATGTCCATTGAGTCAATGGTGCCATCCAATCATCTCATCCTCTGTCGTCCCCTTATCTTCCCACCTTCAATCTTTCCCAGCATCAGGGTCTTTTACAATGAGTCAGCTCTTCACATCAGGTGGTCAAAGTATTAGAGTTTCAGCTTCAACATCAGTCCTTTCAGTGAACACCCAGGACTGATCTCCTTTAGGATGTACTTGTTGGATCTCCTTGCATTCCAAGGGACTCTGTGCTGTACTGTAGGCCTTTATTTATCCATCCTATATAGCTTATGGCAGAATACTCTAAAATACAAAGGTGTCCACCAGCATGGAAGCTGTCTTTTATTGAGAACCATATGACCACAATCATAGCTCAAGCCAGATAAAATCTTCCTCTTTAAGGACAACAAAAAGCTCTTAAGAAAATTACTGGAGGAGTGTCATTAATTCATGATTCCCTTACTAGGCACAGTAGCCTGATTGAGGTTGAAAGTAGTCACCCTTCAGGAACACTCCGCAGACTTTCATCCTGAAAAGCTGCCCAGCTAAAGAAACTTATACAAGAAAAAGACATGGAAAAACAAAATGGGAAACGAAACAAAACTAAAGGCAATTCAAGATTTGAGGAGTCTAATCAAACATGGAACAAGATAATGTTTATTATGCACTGTGCACATAGCAAGCTATAGTTAAATTATGGTTATAATTATTGCTACTACTAAGAATGTGAGAGAGAAAAAAGACAGGAAAAAGAAGTTGGACAACAATATGGAGGTTTCTCAAAACATTAGTAATAGCCCCACCTTGTAATCTAGCATATAACCCATATAATCTATTGAGAATATACCCAAAAGAAATGGAAACAGACTATTGAAAAGATATACGCATTCCTGTGTTTATCACAGCGCTATTCTCATAACATGGCTGATAGGGACAGAGTAAAGGGACAAAGTAGGTGATTAGTTAATCCCACTAGGGGATTGTAAGTAGACAAAATATGGGAGACCCCTGTAAGTTAATGATTACTTAAGAGAGCAGGTTTACCTAATCACAAAACCAAGCAGGCTCGGTTAGCAACAAAACCATGCAACAGAAGCAGGAGACACATCCCAGAACAATGAAACAATGGTGGAATGAGAACCACGTCCTGCACAGTGAGATCAGCAAGTTAATGATCTCTAGGACGTGCTCTCTGCACACATGAAAAACCAATAATCTGTGGATATAACTTGACCATGTAGGGACAAGAAAACTCCCCTGCACAATCTGGAGGAGAAACTGATGATGGAAGCATGACATCTAGTCAAGAAAGCTAAAGACGTTCTTCTCCCTCTCCTCACCTTTCCTTTGATGATAAGACTGTAGCCCAATAACTTCTCAGGGTGCAACACGCCCCTTGCCCACTGACTTGTAAGCCTCACAAGCATCCTATTCTGATAAATCATTTCTTATGTATCACTTTGCCTCTTGCTGAATTCTTTTCTGTGCTGAGATATAAAGGACTAGAAATGACACCCAGTTTCACAGTTATGGAAACAACCCAAGTGTCCATCAACAGATGAAAGGATAAAGGAGATGTGGTATATATGTGTGTATATATACACACACAGAGACAATGGAATGTTATTCAGACATGAGGAAGGAGGAAATGCTGCCGTTTGCAATGACCTTGGATGGATCACGCTAAGTGAGGTTAAGTCAGACAAAGACAAATGTTGTATATCCCTCATATGTGGATTCTAAAGAGCCAAGTTTGTAAAAACAAAAAATAAAATAGTAGTTATCATGTGCTGAGAGGTGGGGAGATAGGAGACATGTTGTTTAAGAGTATAAACTTGTAACAAGTAGTAAATAAGTCTTACAGATATAATGCACAGTACAGTGAATATAGACAACACTATTCTACTCTGTTCTAGCTTGCTAAGAGACTAGATCTCTATTTCAGCTACTAAAGAGAAATGATAATTATGTAGCATGATAAAGGTACTAATTATTATCACAATGGCAATCATATTATAATATATAAACGTATCAAATCAACATGTTAGACACCTTACATTTTCAGTGTTATGCATCAAATGTATTTCAGTTAAAAAAAGAAAGTCACAGTTAGGTGATCCAAGTAAGCAAGGAACTAAAAAGCCCCTGAGGGTGGGGAATGGGAAGGAAGACAAGTCTAAAAAGCTTGTCCTGGTCTGTCACCATCTTGCTGTGGTCTTTTTTTTCTTTTTTTTTTAATTCAGTTGCAAGTAACTAGGGATCTAAGTTCTGTGCACTTGGGATGAATGAGTTACTTCCTGTCTTAAGGAGCTCACAGGTTTCTTTATATTTCAGGACCTTGTCCCTACCATCTGAAAAAAAGATCTAAATCAGTTTAGAGTAATGTATGGTATCCTTTTAAACAAAAAGAATGATTAAATTCTGCTAGTATTACTAAATTATTTAGGTTACAATGTTACTTAAAAATAAACACTACCAAAAACAAACTCCTTACCTCATAGTTGTCATTCAACTAACTGTACTGCCCAAGCAAATTTACAAACTAAATATAAATAAAATCAAGATCCACAGACTTAGGAAACAATCTTAGGGTTACCAAAGGGGAAAGGTCAGTGGAAGGGATAAATTAGGAGGTTGCAGTTAATATATACACACTACTATACATGAAATAGATAACTACTAAGGACCTATTGTGGAGCACAGGGAACTCTACTCAATACTCTGTAATGACCTATATGGGAAAAGAACCTTAAAAAGAGCAGATATACATATGTGTATAACCAAGTCACTTTGCTACACATCTGAAACTAATACAACATTGTAAATCAACTATACTCCAATATAAAACAAAAACTTAAAAAAAAAAAAAAAGACAGTGTGGTAAATCCTCTGGTAGTCCAATAGTTGGGATGCTGCACTTTCAATGCCAAGGACACAGGTTTGATTCCTGGTCGGGGAACTAAGATCCTGCAAGCCACACAGAGCAGCCAAAGTAAACGACAACAAAAAACGACATCCTATAAAAATAAATAAACAAAATCAAACTTGGGAACATTTAGTTAGAGATGAAGAATAATGGTTTTTATTTTTGGCCACATGGCTTATGGGATGTTAGTTCCCCAACCAGGCATCAAACCTGTGCCCTTGGGCAGTGAAAGCATGAAGTCCTAACCACTGGCCCACCAGTGAATTCCCAAGAATGATGTTTCATTAAAGTGAAGCTTCTGTCTCCCTCAAAAGTGCAGTGCCCTCAGCTACACAAATTCTGTCATTCTCCTCCTCTGCTCAAACCACTGGAAAACCAAACTGATAGGGGAACCACTGACTGAAACTGGCTGCCTTAGCCAGAAAAGATATTAATAGTAGCCAGCTGCATGAGTTATCTTACGACAGGAGGACACTTGCTCCTTGGAAGAAAGACTATGACAGGCCTAGACAGCCTATTAGGAAGCTAAGATGTTACTTTGCTGACAAAGGTCCATCTAGTCAAAGCTCTGGTTTTTACAGTAGTCATGTACAGATGCAAAGAGTTGGACCATAAAGAAAGATGAGCGCTGAAGGACTGATGCTTTCAAACTGCGGTGTTGGAAAAGACTCTTGAGAGTCCCTTGGACTGCAAGGAGATCAAACCAGTCATCCTAAAGGAGATCAGTCCTGAATATTCGTTGGAAGGACTGATGCTGAAGCTGAAGCTCCAATACTTTGGCCACCTGATGCAAAGAACTGACTCATTGAAAAAGAACCTGATGCCAAGAAAGACTGAAGGCAGGAGGAGAAGGGGGTGACAGAGGATGAGATGGTTGGATGGTATCCCCGACTCAATGGACATGAGTCTGAGCAAGTTCTGGGAGTTGGTGATGGACAGGAAAGCCTGGTGTGCTGTAGTCCATGGAGTCGCAAAGAGTCGGACATGACTGAATTGAAGTGAAGTGAACTGAACCTGTAAACTAATCCCATTACCATAAAATCCAAGACTGTGAGCCAAATGGCAGAGAAGAAAGACAAAGTCAAGATTAGAAGGTCTGGTATTTTCAGCCCAACCACAGGTCCTCCAGAGGGGAGAGGGGCTGGAAAAGGAGTTAATATAATAATTGATCATGTCTGTGTGATGAAGTCTCCATAAAAATCCTGATAGTATGGAGTTTGGAGAACTTCTTGGTTGGTGAACACATGGAGGTACTGGGAGAGTGGCACTCCTAAAAAAGGCATGGAAGCTCAGAGCCCCTTCCCACATACCACATACATCTCTCCCACCTGGATGTTCATCTGTGTCACTTATCATATCTTTTTGTAATTAACTGGTAAACAATGAGTTTTCCTGAGTTCTGTGAGCCACCCCAGCAAATGAATCGAGGCCTTGGAGAGGGTCATGGGAACCTCTAACAAATAGCCCATTAGTCAGAAGCACAGGTGACAATCTGGACTTGAAATTGCCATTCAAAGTTGAGGGGTGTGTAGCAGCCTTGTGAGACTGAACCCTTCACCTGGGCTCTGATACTGTCTCCAGGTAGATAATGTCAGGGTTGAGTTGAATTGTAGGGCACCTCGGCTAGTGTGGCAGGATTGCTTGATGTGGGGGGAAAAGCCCACCCATGTCATGTCAGAAATGTTATGAATGTGATAGTAATGTGAAAACAAAGGAGAAACACTGGAGTCATGTAGGTTTCCTACTCACTAACCCATCTTTTTAAAAAAGCAGATGTTTTTATTCGTTTAATTTTCTTGGTACAGTTTTTACAAATGACACGTTAAAAATGTATTAAACTCATCCAATTTGTTGGACTATGCCCTTCTAGCAAACAGTGTAGGTTGGACATTAGAGGATAAAAATGTGCCGGAAGAGTGTGCCTCTCCCTGTTCTGAGAGATGCCATGGCAGCTACACAGCCTTGCAGCCTAGATGGCTGTGCTTTCTGTTACTTGCCATCCTCATATTTCTCTCTTCCCAGGCGGTGGGAGGGTGCCTGTCCAACCTCAGGTCATCTGAGCCACCTGGGCCTTCTCCAGTCTGTCTCAAAAATATGAGCTGGGCCAAGTCAATTCTCTGTCTTTTGGGACTTTGAGACAAGAAATAGAGAAGGATTTAGTGTTGGGAAGATCCTTTGGAGTAGGAAACGGCAACCTGCTCCAGTCTTCTTGCCCGGAAAATTCCATGGACAGAGGAGCCTGGTGGGCTACAGTCCATGGGGGTCACAAGAGTTGGACATGACCGAGCACACATACTTACTTAACAGTAACAGGTATGGGGACTTCCTTGGTGGTCCAGTAATTAAGACTTCACCATCCAAGGCAGGGGATGTGGGTTCTATCCCCGGTCTGGGAACTAAATCCCACCTGCTGAGGGACAGCTAAACCCGTGTGCTACAATTAAAGAAGCTCTTCACACACCACAAATAGAGAAGCTCGTGCGCCACAAAGAAGACCCAAGACAGACCCCCTCCAAAATAAAGATAAATAAATAATTCCAGGTAGGATTTGCAGCTAAAGTTCATGAAGCAGCATGGCAGCTGGGAGTCCAGTCTGAAATGTAGAAGAACATCAGCCATCAGATGCTGGTGACTAGGACAGCAGCGGGCAGCTGATGGTGGAGTGTGAGGCGAGGAACCAGCAAGCGCACCCAGGCCCTCAGAGCCACTCCCCCTTCAGCCCCAGTCTTTGTGGGGTCCTACCCTATTACAGTGCCACTTCTTCAGTTACCTTGATCAAATAACTAACTTCTATGTCCCAGTTTTCTCAGCTGTAAAATGGACATAATAATAGAATCAACCTCATAGGAAGTGGGAAGGGCTTACAACTGGGCTTGGTACATCATGATCTGTCCGTAATTAACTTGAATCAAAATGGCTTCTTCTGGGACATATTTTATATGACATTACGACAAATTTGTGTTTAAATCGGCTAGCATGGGACTGTTGCTTATAGTTAAAGCTCAGCAAAACAAGCAGGTGGAGTTGTTACCCTTTGAGTCTCCTTGGAACTTCATCTGTATGGGTAAGAAGTGGGGGATTTCTGAAAACTGACCATCTAACATTGGCGCTCTCATTTTCAGTAAGCTCATTTTGATTCTTTGATAAAATAAGACAGTGATTTACAATAATGGCTCGAATTTAAGGGATGGTCATTGTTGAGTGTGTTACATCAGATGTAGGAACTAGTAATTTTTAGACTTTTTAGACAAAGATAAATAATTGGGTAGGCTGAGTCCTGAGAAATTCAAATTCAGAGTCATGGGTTCCCCAGGCAAGGATGAAATGCATACAGTCAGAGGAAAGTGTGGTATGAAGTAGGAGCCAAAAGAACTGACAAAGGAGAGGGAAAAGAATTATTCCTGTCTCACAGCAGAATTTTTTCTCTTTTTCTACTTCATGTTTCTAGCTCTTCTTTCCAAGTTTTAAATTTAGTCAATAGGGAAATAATGCCCCCTGCCTTTGAGACTTGTTTCTGAATTGCCAGTGAAAATGAGAGAGAACGCAGGGCCAGTGCCTAGAACACAAGGACCCCAGCAAACATTTGCCCGACCAGACTAACCATTCAAATGTACTCTGCAACTTTATTAGACTTACTTATTCCATAAAACAAATACTGTCTCTAAACTACCACGAAATCGAGAGGAAATCAACGGAGGACTGATGAAAGAAAGAGAAAATGTAATTGCCTGAGTGTTTTGTTTTTAGAAGCATTTAGTCACACCTACTAAACCACAATGACTCTCCTCATCTCTACAGAGACCAAAGAGGTTCAACTACACCAAAATAAAATAAGTGTTAACTTTACAGCCACTGGACCTCACAGACACCAATTTCACACGTGATGAACCATTTCACAAAGCACGGCTTCCATGAGAACAGGGTAGGGAAGAGCCTCGGCTGGGGGTTCTGTGTGCTGCCCTACCTGTAACTGGCTAAGTGACAGAGCAGGCACTTGAGTTCCAAGCTTTGGGCTTTTCATCTGTGAAGTGAGGACACTGAACTTCCGGAGATGGTCTTCAAGATGCCTTCCGGCTCTAACACTCCATTGAATTCTGCTCAGGTTCAAATTTTAGATTGTGAGAAAATATAAAGCAGGCAGAAAAGGCAAAGCTCAGAAGAGGAGACATCCATTTACAGCATTTACAGTAGGGGTGGGTACAGAGGTTTTGGTGATGTCTGAGGTAGCCAGCCTACAAGGCAGCCGTGGGAGTTCACCTTCTGGTATTTGCGCCCTTGTGTCATCCCTCCTGTATGGAATAGGGCTGACCTGTGTTAACAACAGGATCTTATGGGATGTGCCAGACCTCTTTTTCATTTTTGTTTGTTTGTTTTTGTTTTTATTGGTTCTAGGGGATGGGATGGGGAATACCTCTGTAAGTTATACTCCACTAGGAAGATGTCCATTCTAACTTTCCTGGGATAGCTTTTGGAGCTTTTTCTTTTTCTTGGAGCCACTGTTCTTGCTGGCAGCAGCCTCTTCAGGTCCACTGCTGAGTGGCTCCTCCTTGGAAGACAATTTCCGTTTTTTCTTGGGGACCCTCTTGTTTTCTGACTCATCAGGGTCAGTAACTGGTTCCTCTTTGGGAAAAGATTTCTTCCTCTTGGGAAGACTTCCAGTACCAGCTGTCTCTTCAAGATCACTACTAACTAGCTCTTTCTTGGAAAAAGATTTCTTTTTCTTGGGTTTGGAAAAAGAGACAGATGGGTCTTCCATTCCATGCTCCTGAAGAGCCTCCCGGGGCTTTTGCTTTTTCTTCTTTTTGGGTCTTTCACTTGTCTCCTCACACTCTTCCAGGGCACTGCTATTTTCTGAAGAAGCCAGGGCGATTGCAGCCAGCCTTTTCTTTTCCTTCTTCAAGCGTTTCTTCTCCTATTTCTCGAGCTTCCTAGTAATCTCGGCAGCCACTTCCTCTGCCTGAACCATTGCTTCCTTCATGACATCCAGATTCTTTCGGGGAATCTCTCCAGTCTCATAGAAGGACAGCCGCTCCTCAACTTGTTCTCGAAGTTTCTCCCCAAAAACACTGGTGGGCATCTCAGAGAAGCAGTCGATTCGTGAGGCAACACTGCATTTGTTTGCCAGGTATCGGGAGATGCGACCTTTGTTCTTGGCAGCTGCTCGGCCAATGAAGGTAGAGTGGAAAATGAGTCCATATTTTGGGGTGTTACCCCTTGTCTTAAAGGCTCTTGGCCCAGGGAATCACTCAGACAGCAGGACTGGCTCTTTTTAATTTTTATTTTTTAGTATTTATTTACATATCTGGCTGTGCTGGGTCTTAGTTGTGGCATGCAGGATCTCTAGTTGTGGCATGCAGGATCTAGCTCCCTGACTAGGGGTTGAATGTGGCCCTGTTGCATTGGGAGTGTGGAGTCTTAGCCACTGGACCACCAGGGAGGTCTTGGGTGTGACTTCAGAAAAGACACTAAGGCTTGCACCATACTCTCTTGGATCTCTCTCAGTGGGGGAATCCAAGCATCATGTCATAAAGATACCTAAGCTTATAGAGAGGTCCACGTGAGGAGCAACTGAGGTCCCATGCCAACAACCAGCTCCACGTGGGAGAACTGTCTTGGAAGCAGAACCTCCAGCCACAGTCAAGCCTTCAGATAAATGCAGTTCCTGTGAATATCTTGATGGACACTTCATCAGAAACCCATGCCAGAACCAGTCAGCAGGCTATTCCTAAATTCCTGAACTACAGGAATTATGTGAGATAACAAATGTTTATTTTTATTTTTAGCCACTAAATTTTGGGGTGATTTATTTTATGTGCTGTGCTGTGCTTAGTCACATCTGACTCTTTGCAACCCCATGGACTACAGCACACCAGGCTTCTCTGTCCTTGGGATTCTCCAGGCAAGGGTACTGGAGTGGGTTGCCCATGCCCTCCTCCAGAGGATCTTCCCGACCCAGGGATCAAACCCAGATATCCCGCATTGCAGGCTGGTTCTTTAACCAATTGAGCTACCAGGGAAGCCCAATTTGTTAAATAGCAATACACAACTATTAGAACATCTGTAAGGACTGATGTTGAAGCTGAAACTCCAATACTTCAGCCACCTCATGTGAAGAGCTGACTCATTGGAAAAGACCCTGATGCTGGCAAGGATTGGGAGCAGGAGGAGAAGGGGACAACAAAGGATGAGATGGCTGGATGGCATCACCGACTCGATTGACATGGGTTTGGGTGGACTCCGGGAGTTGGTGATGGACAGGGAGGCCTGGCATGCTGTGGTTCATGGGGTCGCAAAGAGTAGGACACGACTGAGCGACTGAACTGAACTGAACTGAAGAAAATTACAGTTGTTCTTATAGAGTATTTGTATAACATGCACTGGTTATATACATCTCATCTTTATTCCTTAACTTATTCATTTATCAGAAAATTTATTGAGAACTTACTCCCTGCCAGACACTGTGCCAGGTGGTAGAAATTCAGGAAAACATGAAGTTTCCTATCTTCAAGAAGCTCATAAACTGAAAAGCTGGGCTGGTGGGGGATAGTGGCAAATGATAAATGTGTATAACAGATGCCACTTTGATTTCTCTGCTTTATTATCACATTTTCTGTTTCTGCCAGTTTCAAGTACATAAACTTTGGCTGTGACTTCAGCGGTCGAAGAGAATGCTCATCAGTTACTGCTGCATGATTGTTTTTGGTTTTAATAAGAGTGATCAATACCATCAGCTCCCCCTTTAAATGCTAATGAATCCTTTAACACAGCAGATGTAGACATACAGTACACTGCAGATTAAAATTAGGCACAAAATTAAGTTGCTTACACATAGCAAAGGAGCCAGTTTGGACATCTCGATAATCAGCCACAACCAGCTGACAAATCTTGAATTGTCCCTGCACCAAGGCTAAGCCATCCCCCGTCTCAGCCAGAACAGGCACCATCAGGCATCAGGAGCACACCTGGTGTCCATGGCAACGAGAAAGGAAAACTGCCAGGTCAGACTTTCAGGAAAACTTTATGTACTTTTAGAAGGAGGCTCAGCAGGATAGTAGAGAGCACTGGGATCAGGAACAACTAACAGTCATTAAAAAAAACAGAAGAAGAACTTTGGGAGGAGTTCCCTGGTAGCCTAGTGGTTAGGATTTGGTGCTGTCATTGCCCTGGCCTGGGGTTCAATCCCTGGTTGGAGAATTGAGATCCTACAAGGCTCAAAGCACAGGCAAAACAAAGCAAAAATACAACAACACACTTTGGGTCTCTGGAAAGAAAAACTATATAATGAGATTCTATTAATGTCTAAAAGGACAATGTCTCTGTGTGAACTTCTTGAACATACATAATATTTTTATTCCTTTTCTATTCCTATGACAAGCATTTCTTGAGATCTGGTGTTTATTGTCCTATACTAGGTACAAAAACTCAAAATGGAAAGCGAGCATAGTTCACTATGATTCAAGGGGTTACTTCTTGGAAAAAAACAGGCTGGCCTTTCCTTGGGGGCCTTGGCACACCAGGAATCTGCTCTCACTGATAAGCCTCCCCACCCCCCTTTTTGTTTTTTGGCAGCACCACGCTGCTTGCAGGATCTGCAAGTTCAGATTAGTTCCCCAATCTGGGACTGAACCTGGGCCATAGCAGTGAAACTGCTGAGTCCTAACCACTGGATCACCAAGGAATTCTCAATAAGTTCCCAAATCTAATCAGTGTCTCAGAGTTGTTCTCAGGGGCCAATTCACATTGGCAAAACTCAAGACAGACTGATGTATAAAATCAGAATGGTAGTTTTTCTCAATACTAGAAATGTAACTCTAAAGTGAATAGGAGAATCCTGTTAAGGTCACTTAATGAGCATGAGATTCAGTTTGGTTCAGTTGCTCAGTCGTGTCTGACTCTTTGCGACCCCATGAATTGCAGCACGCCAGGCCTCCCTGTCCATCACCAACTCTCAGAGTTTACCCAAACTCATGTCCATCGAGCTGGTGATGCCATCCAGTCATCTCATCTTCTGTCGTCCCCTTCTCCTCCTGACCCCCAATCCTTCCCAGTATCAGGGTCTTTTCTAATGAGTCAACTCTTCACATGAGGTGGCCAAAGTATTGGAGTTTCAGCTTCAGCATCAGTCCCTCCAATGAACACCCAGGACTGATCTCCTTTAGGACGAACTGGTTGGATCTCCTTGCAGTCCAAGGGACTCTCAAGAGTCTTCTCCAACACCACAGTTCAAAAGCATCAATTCTTCAGTGCTCAGCTTTCTTTATAGTCCAACTTTCACATCCATACATAACTACTGGAAAAACCATAGCCTTGACTTAGATGGACCTTTGTTGACAAAGTAATATGCTATCTAGGTTGGTCATAACTTTCCTTCCAAGGAGTAAGTGTCTTTTAATTTCATGGCTGCAGTCACCATCTACAGTGATTTTGGAGCCCCCCAAAATAAAGTCTGACACTGTTTACACTGTTTCCCCATCTATTTCCCATGAAGTGATGGGACCAGATGCCATGATCTTAGTTTTCTGAATGTTAAGCTTTAAGGCAACTTTTTCACTCTCCTCTTTCACTTACATCAAGAGGCTCTTTAGTTCCTCTTCACTTTCTGCCATAAGGGTGGTGTCATCTGCATATCTGAGGTTATTGATATTTCTCCTAACAATCTTGATTCCAGCTTGTGCTTCTTCCAGCCCAGTGTTTCTCATGATGTACTCTGCATATGAGTTAAATAATCAGGGTGACAATATACAGCCTTGACGTGCTCCTTTTCCTATTTGGAACCAGTCTGTTGTTCCATGTCCAGTGGCAGTGACTGAGAGGAGCTACCCCATATCCAAGGTCAGGAGGGGCAGCTGTGAGGAGATACCCCAAGTCCAAGATAAGGAGCAGCGGCTGTGCTGTGCTGGAGCAGCTGTGAAGAGATACCCCACGTCCAAGATAAGAGAAACCCAAGTAAGATGGTAAGCGTTGCGAGAGGGCATCAGAGGATAGATACACTGAAACCATAGTCACAGAAAACTAGCCAATCTGATCACACGGATCACAGCATGAGATTAGAACAAGAATTTAGATGATTTGATGGTTTATTAGTCTGATCAATATATTTGCCAATTAATGTATGCATTCAGTAAACAGATTGAGTACCAATTGTGTGTTGAAAATAACACTGATGATCTATGAAGGAGTACAGAAGAGCAGATTTGGGGATGATTTTAACAAAGGGAGATACATCTGATTAACCACAAGGTCCTGTGTGAACATGAGGATGAGCTTGACCTAGGCCTGGGGATCAGGGAGAGCTTCCTGGAGGAAGCAGGGTCTTAGCAGAGAGCTAAAGGCTGACCCAGCCAGACAGTGCAGAGGAAGCAGGATGGGGGGAGTTTTGAAGACAAGGAAGAATATTGCAGCATTTCAGTTTGATTGCTGTGGGGAGAGGCAGACAGTGATGCAGAAAAGGTAAACAGGAGCCCGATGGAATGACCACCTAGACAAAAGGTTTATATTTCCCTAACCAAGTAGACTCTCACATCAGTATGGGAAAGGCTCTGCTGGACAATGCTGTGATGCTTACAGGTCTCTAGGAGTGATTGGGCACATTATGCCCTGTGTGAAGGCCTGGTGTGGATAGTATGGCTAACCTTTTCCTTTGTGGACGGCCTTATTCTGGGCTTCTAAGGCTGACCTCCTCTGTCTGTCCCCAAACCCACCTCCTAACCCTTCTACCACCTCTAGAAGACTCATCGTTTCATGGTTCTGGTCTGATATATATGCATGCTTTTCAGGCCTGGGAGGTTCTGTGGTGTTTGTAGCCATTCCATTGATGAATTCTTGGTGGTTAGTTGTATTTCCCTGTTGCCACGTTCTTGGGCATCACTGTACTGTCCTCCCAGGAGGAGTACGAACACAAGGCTTAAGCAATGGTGCAAGGGACTAAGTGATAAGATGCCCCCAAGAGGAGTTCAGAATGGGCTAAGTGACTGGAACTGTGGACAGAGGCCTTCTAGGATGACAGCCGGAACTTGAGGGTTGAGTGCGACTCACCCAGGTGGTAGGGAAGCAAGTTCTTTGGGACAGTTGAGTAAAGAGAACATTGATTATGGAGGGTAAACTTTTATTTTAGTTTTGAATGAGCTACAAGGTCACAAGTCCACTTGATTCTTTCAGTCTCTTAATTTGCTCATGCATTGCTTGACCAGCCAGCGAGTCAAAGGGAAAGGGCAATAGAGTGAAGAGTCACTGGTGCCTGCACCCTAAAGCCTTGACAAGGTTGGCCACGGATCTAGTGCTTTTTTCTACCTCCACAGTCTCATATACCAGTTCCAGGAGTAGCAAATAGAGCTGGGTCCAGGTCTTATGCTCTGAATTCCCCAGGCCATCCTGGCTTAATTGCAGCTTCTCAAATCTGAGTGATGGCAAGAGATTTTATAAGCCTCCTCATTACATTGTCTCTAATTTAGAGTTTCCATGATAAGTTGGCACAACCGAATTACAGCATCTTGTAGCTGAGCCAGCATTTCAGAAGCATGCCGTGTCTGTACCAACGTGTTGAGGTGAAATGATAAATTATAAAGAGACTTGGGAGACATAAAATATTTGGTATTTCTCAACTGGAACGGTTGCAGTTGAGTCAGAATGCTCTGAGCTGTGTGTAGGCTGTTCCATTTTGAACTACTGGACATTCTGATCTTGATGTGTTAACCCTTGGACTTTTAAACACTTATTTATGGATAAAGTGTGATCAGAACTACTGAGAAATGTTTGTGTCAAGGAAGAATGTCATTATGTCAATTTATGCCAATTCAGTTCCCTGATATTCCATCTAATGGGCTTTCCTGGTGAAGAATCTACCTACCAAAGCAGGAGACTCAGGTTTGATCCCTGGTTTGGGAAGACCCCTCAAGAAGGAAACGGGAACCTGCTCCAGTATTCTTGCTTGGAAAATCCCATGGACAGAGGAGCCAGGTGGGCTACAGTCCATGGAGTCACAAAGCGTTGGACACAGTTGAGCAACTGAGCACACACACATGCATTCTATCCAACATAATAAAATTATTTCTCATTTTTATATTAACTTTTATTGTACTGATTTCCCCCCATGGGATTAGTTCTTTTCAATGTAAGTTTTAAAATGAAGATTTTATATATCATTTCTTCTATTGTTCATACCAAGTTTTACCCATTATCACTTCTGCCACTGTGAGTCTTCTTTTGTGTCTTCATCCAATTATCCCAGATTTTACTGTTTTAAATTTTACTGTGAATTTTTTGTTTAACTTTGAATATTTTTAAACATTGCAGTTTAATTTTTATAATTTTTATGAACAATAGTCAGGGATTGGTTGAAAACAATGACCAGGTTATATTTATTTCTAATGTATCTTTGGTAAGTAATCTCCAGTTCTCCTTTACACATGTGGGATTATTCAGTTATTCAGGTCAGTGCTATAGAATTGCTATCTAGTGACTATGCAGGGAGCAAACCATCATGCTTTGCCTGGGCAATGCCTGGAGTAATGCCTGTCTCTTTGGTAGCAACCAGTACAGAGTCAGGTGTTTCAGACTTGATCTGAAGCTTACTGAAGGTCTTCCACACCCCCACACTTACAAGTGCCAACTCAAGATACAGGTTCTTAATTTGTTGCTACTATGATTTTTTCCTCCTAAAATATCCCTGGTGGTTTTTCATTGTTGTTGTTTTTTGTTTTGTTTTTTTGCTGTTGATTGTTGTTGCTATTAACGTCAGCCTCTTGCAACTGATTTAACATGATGGGGAAAAAAATCCTCTTAATCCTTGATCTGTTCTTCACTTACATTCATCTTGCAACATGGCAAGCAATTTTTGATGAATAAGCATCATTAGGAAAATATAACATCCACCCTTATTATTTCTTTAATAATAAGAATAATTTCCTTCAACCAAGAAGCAGACCAGAAATGTTCTTATGTTGGTTTTGACTAGGAGCATTGAGCTGACAGGAATTTTTCATGAGATCTTTTGAGGTGGTCAGTTTTGTACAGTGTTGGAATAACCTCTTTGTGATTAGCTACTGCACTAATTAGGAATGAGGTCATTGAGTCATTTTACTACCAGGTTCGCGTCTCCAACAAATAGTCCAAGAAAGCAAGAAGGGAAAAAGTATGAAACAAGCAATTATTGGCATAACACCTTTTAAACTGGAGTCTTAAATAATTCTCTAGAATGAACTTTTTGTTTAATAATTAAATCCATACTCCATGTTCCATCAGAGTGACGCAGTTAAGACTGCATTTAGCTACTTAGCCAAAAATCCTAATCAAAGAAAATATTTTATTACTTATTTGGAAGAAGCATGCTATGAAGATAGCATACTTTGTATTAGCCCTCTTAAAAAAAATTAAACATGAACAAAGGATAAAGGGAGAAATAATTGAAAACAGATGTGGTTGATATAAGCTTCATGAGAAAGGATCAGAGTGGAACTTAAACCCTTGGAGAAGTTGGTCATCCACAGTGGAAAAGAGGACCTCAGTGTCTAAAATCACTATTTCCCATCACTTTTGCTTGTAAATGCAGGTGTTAAACAATAAGAGTTATATAGTTGAGTTTTTGGATTGATGGTTAGGTCACAACTTTTCACACAAGTAAAGTTGTTTCCTATAATTTAGATTTTGTGGTGGTGGTGGTTTAGTTGCTAAGCTGTGTCTAACTCTTGCGACCCCATGGACTGTAACCTGCCAGGCTCTTCTATCCATAGGATTCTTTAATGCTGCCCAAACCAACCCCAGCCCCCTAGGACCGTATTAGAGCAGGGCAGTTACTCTGGGAATATATGCATGTACTTGATGACTGGTTTCTATTAAAAGAGAACCACCCCCAACAGTGGCAATTCCCCAGAATCAGATTTCTGCAGAGCACTGAGAATTCTATGGAGGGCAAAGAATAGTTGACATTCAGAGCTAGCGAATGTTGACTAGAAACTCAGAATGTACTGAAAGTAACATCTATTCATTTGACATATAGTACATTTGTTGCCACCATGCTTTTTTGATTTGTAAAAATATGAAGGATTTCCCAAGCCAGATCCCACAATGCCTGTCCTAGACTGTAGTCATCTTCCTCCCACCCATACCATTCACCTCTTTACCCCCAGCTGCTTACAGCTTTCTTGCTACAAGGATGGTATTTACTGTCTTGCTCTAACAAGGATGATAGTAATTTTAAATTTCTCTGACTTTTAGCTTGTGATGTTATCATCCTGCTCTGTGTCTGTTTTCCTTTAGATTTTAGAGTTCTGACATCCCAAGAGGACTTTACAGACCTTTGTTTTATCCTCTTCGCTCCTCCTTTGGCAAAATGTAGAAAATAATATTTGATTGCAGTCCCTGGGAGCTTTGGAAAAGAAATAACCGCAAATCTCTTAAGCAGTTTAGATTCCTGGTTTCTGATGAGCCTCATGGAATGATATGTGGCATTATGATCAACATTAAGTCCAATAACCTTTTTTATTGCCTAAAAATGACAAGCCAAGTCAATTCAGCTCTGACTAAGATAAAAACCCAAATGTCTTACTAAAATAAATACTAACTGGCTGTGTGGAGATTGGGTAAGGCAAGTGAGGCACTTACTTGCCTTGGGCACAGAATTTAAGGAAGCATTAAAAAAGCCCCACCTGAGTAATCAAAATAACATAAAAATGGCTAACAAACACATGAAAAGATGCTCAACATCACTCATTATCAGAGAAATGCAAATCAAAACCACAATGAGATATCACTTTACACCACTCAGAATGGCTGCAATCCAAAAATCCACAAGTAATAAATGCTGGAGAGGATGTGGAGAAAAGGGAACCCTCTTACACTGTTGGTGGGATTGCAAACTAGTACAGCCTCTATGGAAAACAGTGTGGAGGTTCCTTAAAAAACTGCAAATAGTCCTGCCATATGACCCAGCAATCCCACTGTTGGGCATATATACCGAGGAAACCAGAATTGAAAGAGACATGTGTACCCCAATGTTCATCGCTGCATTGTTTACAATAGCCAGGACATGGAACCAACCTAGATGCCCATCAACGGACGAATGGATAAGAAAGCTGTGGTACATATACACAATGGAATATTACTCAGCATTAAGGAAAAATTCATTTGAATCAGTTCTACTCAGATGGACGAAACTGGAGCCCATTATCCAGAGTGAAGTAAGCCAGAAGCAAAAACAACAATACAGTATATTAATGCATATATAAGGAATTTAGAAAGACGGTAACGAGAACCCAGCATGCGAGACAGCAAAAGGAACGCAGATGTATAGAATAGACTCAGGGCCTCTGTGGATGAGGGAAAGGGTGGGATGATATGGGAGAATGGCATTGAAACATGTTAATTATCATATGTCTAAGCAATAGCCGGCCCAGGATTGATGCTTGGGACTGGTGCAACAAGATTTCCCGGGGGGAGGGAGGAGGGAGGGGGGTTCTGGAGGGGGAGCATATGTAAACCCATGGTGATATCATGTCATTGTTTGGCAAAACTAATAAAAAAAAATGTAAAAAAAAAAAAAAGCCCCACCTGAGTAATCAAAATAAATGATATTTTAATGCAACATTTTTAAAAGAGAAAATTAATGCAAAGAATACATGATGAATAAAATATCAATGTAAGATTTTGAAATAAAGACAGGATCAGTAACAGTGTCTTGCCAAGCCATACTGGAGCCTTAGACAAAAGGAAAAACCAGTAATACTGATCCTGTCTTTCTCCAGAATCTCAATTTTTTTTGTTTATCACAATTTTTTACATTAATTTTCATTTATTTAAATATTGCACTAGAATAGTATTTAAATATTGCACTAGAATATTATTAATCTTGATTATTGAGCTTTTCAATTCCCCCTTAAATTTTGCATCCAGGATGAGTGCCCTATTTGAGCTAAGTTTCTGCATTTAAGTTCACCCTAGTCCAGGCCCTGCTAACCAGAAAAGCAGTGGCTAGGGTAATACAATGGTATATTCCCTTCTCTAAAGATGTTAATTCAGGGGAATAAAATACATATAGTTATAAGTCCAGTTACTTAACAAGACAACCAACATCCACAATTTTGGCCTTGTTTTGGCTCTAGGCTCTCTTAGAAGGTATTTTCTAAACCCCCGGAAGGGAAACATTGTCTTTTGTTAATTCTATCTGAAGGCAGCACATTATCAAAATCCATTACATTGAAAAAAAAAAAAAAAGAAAATACTAAGAAAAGCTCAACTAGTTCAATTCATCAAAAGTTTCTCCTTCCTCGGAAGTTTCCTCTGGGTCTTCCTCTGTCGGTCTTGGCGGGGGAGGGCCTGTGGGGTCTCTTGCGGTACTCCACCTTGGTCCAGCCCCCTTCGCTGACTTTGCTCTCCTCCTCACTGGCTCGTGAGTTCGTGTCAGTGCGCAGAGGCATCCCTGGGATGGTCCTGGGTTGATGGGAGGCATCTGGGCTTCTCTTGAAGTCAGGTGACTGGTGAGCATTGAGCGCTGACTGAGAAACCCTGTAGAATTTTCCAGAATATCTTTCTCTTGAAGGAGTGGAATGCTGACTTTTCCCACTGTGTCTTCCTCTCGGAGAAGAATTGAGTGAGTGGCTAGCTCGATCGTATTTGTTCCTGCTTCTACCAGAGTATCGCCCCCTTTCTAAAGAGCTGTCAGTATTAATACTGGAAAAGCCACTATCCCTGGAGTTAAGATGCAGAGAAGAGAAGTTTTTGGTCAGTCCGTACTGAGTAGGAGAGGAGCTTCTGGACTGGTTTATAGGTGTAATCTGTTGATACTTAATGGGCACCTGGGTCCGCCTCACCGCAGCTGCATAGGAGTCCTGGTCATTGAAATAAGGGAAGAATTGGGACCCCAGGATGGGGTTGCTCTGGGAGCGCTGTAGGGAAGTGTTGGATGCAATCTGCCGCATCCTCAGAGTATCCAGCCACTGGCAATCAGCGCCTGTGGAAGAAATGGAAATGGGCATCTTTGAAGCCACAGGAAAGCTGCATGCCTAATTCATAAGCCTGTCTCACAAAATTTCAAACCTCTTTAG
Organism: Antilocapra americana; assembly: GCA_007570785.1. Classification (NCBI taxonomy): domain Eukaryota; kingdom Metazoa; phylum Chordata; class Mammalia; order Artiodactyla; family Antilocapridae; genus Antilocapra; species Antilocapra americana. Next base: position 48,596,391 of record ML660200.1, on the reverse strand, counting down.
GAAGCTCTAAGTGTTACCATTCATAATTCTAGGCTAGGTATCAGAACATTTCCTTTATTATAAACATTTATTTTAGAAAAATAAGGGCATTTATACTTACCAAAGGTATGCTAATATGCTGGCACTGTTCCAAAGGCTTTTCTTACAGTATATATCACGTAACCTCCCCTACATCTCTTTAGAAACTGTGCTCAGTCACTCACTCAGTCGTGTCTGACTCTTTGTGACCCCATGGACTGTGGCCTGCCAAACTCCCCAGTTCATGGGGTTCTCCAGGCAAGAATACTGGAAGCGGGTTGCCATTTCCTCCTCCAAGGGATCTTCCCCACCCAGGGATCGAACTTGCGTCTCCTGTGGCTCCTGCATTGGCAGGCAGATTCTTTACCACTGAGCCATCTTCTCAGGCCAACCCTAATAACATCACTCTATAATGGAGGAGGCTGGCGCTTGAGAGGTGAAGTCACCAGACCCGTGGGCGCTCAGCTAATGCTCCTGCGTCTAAATTCTGTGTTCCTCCCAACTCAGCCATGTTGTCACTTCTAGAAATTAATGTTTTAAGTGTCTTTGGATGGCAGGGGTATGTTTGCTCAACAAAAGGCGTTTTGCTAACCAGCACTTTTAAATCCTCAAGAACCCTAAATGCAGATAGAAGAGGTTAGGTTCTTGTAAGCGCCTGGTTGAGACAGCTAGAGATTGGAAGAGAGACAGTTTATATCTCCAGAGGAGAGATTCTCGAGGTTCAGGAATAAAATGTTTTCTGCCTGAAAAAACGAAGCTTTGTGGCAAACAAGAAGTTACAGTAAAAGAAAATGCTTCATTAACAGCCACTTAGTAAAGTATATTTCAGTGAATCAGTAAGTTCCTTCCACCTTGGATCTTCTCTGCCTTCCCTAGGGCCTGCATTGCCCACATTCCCGAGTTCCCTGATATCCTCCCTGAGCTACTCTGGCCCTGCTTGTGTCAGTGGGGCTCCTGGAGAGGAACAGAGCATGCCCACTCCCTCCGCCAGCACTGATGCCTCATGCCCCTCAGGTGAGGGATGCATCCAGACACAGGCGACCTCCTGTATTCAGGCTCACAGGCTTCAGCCAGCCATCACAGGCTTCACTTGGACCTCCCCGAAATCTTAGCTTCCAACAGAATGCTAATTTTGTTCACTGTCCAACCCCCTACACAGAGCCATGTGCACTGGGGAAGCCGATCACATCCAGCTCTAAGGCAGACTTCGATTAGTCCAAGCCAGACATGATGCCATAGTTAAGAATGAACAAGATGCTCAGCTCTGGCCAAAGTGACCTGGAAGGTAGTCTGCAAAGGGGTCTCTAAGCAAGTCTTTCTCCCTCCCACGCATGAGAGCAGGGAAGGGATTGACCTCTTATTTCCTGTGGGTGTTATCATATCTTTATGTGATAACTGTGAATGTGAGAGGAGCTAGGCCGAGGACCAAGGCAACCTGTTAAGGATGGCAGAGTAGAAACCAGGCAAGGCTCCTTTCTCATCCTTAACATGGTTGAGCGCCTTATCTTACTGTACCTGGAGCCCGGCCTACCTCTGGACTTCTTGTGATGGAAGATGGTAAATTTTAGTATAGTTAAAACCCATGGTTTAAGAACTTTAGAATGAGAAAGAAAATAACCCAATCAACCATACTGACAAAGCAAGGCAGGTCTAGCATGCTGTCAAAGAATTTGTTGCTGGGTTTAGAATACTGCCCAGGATCCTGGGGCCCCTGGGCATTTAAAACACCTAGCGTGCTTGGTAAGCCAGTCCTTACCGTGGAGGACACAGAAGCTGGGCTCTCCTAACCCAGTGACAGTACCCATCAGGGCACTTTGTTTCCATGCCACCGAAGAACCTTCTGTTATGACTTCTCAGGGATATTTTCTTTTCTTTTAAGAGTTTATTTCTATTACAATGTAGCAAGTGAGGGATTTAAACTGCTGTGTTGGTTGGATCATGGAAGGACACACATTTGAACCCTGATTAATTGTTGTTGTTTAGTTGCTAAGTTGAGTCTGACTCTTTTGTGACCCCATGGTCCATAGCCCACCAGGCTCCTCTGTTCATGGGATTTCCTAAGCAAGAACACTGGAGTGGGTTGCCATCTCCTTCTCCATCAAAGGTATTTTCTTATTGGGAAAAAGAGGCATTGGTCAGAAAACATGTGTTTTTGGTTTGTTGGGAAGGTATGTTTCTCATGGCAAAAGGTGATTTGCACAGGGGTTTATGTATCCATCTCCTGAGTGTTTGTTAGCCTGAGTCTGGGTTATATTAGAGTTTCTGGGTCTGCAAAGGTGAAGGTCAGAACTTTTCCCCTGAAGCTAGCAAATAATGACCAGTTCATCAACAAGGCAGCCTGTCTTACTCTTAGTCATGTCTAAATGGCTCCTTTATAGCATCTGTAATTATCATCCCCACTACCCAGCATATGCATTTCATGTTTCTCTTTCTCTATCCTTCTTTCCTTCCTTCCTCCCTCACTTTTATCACACACCCCGCCGACCCCCGGCCCTCTCTCTTGCTTGCCCTATCATTCTTTTGCTTTGATGGATCAGTGGTGTTAAGGACTCAAGAGGTTGCCCCAGGGACAGCAGTGACTTCATAGGAATGTGTGCTGGACATGGAAGATGATTCTTATCTTTATCTATAGTCTTGGAAACTAAATATATATGTGTATAAATATACAGACATATTTTTCAATATGATGTAATCATTAATTTTTATCTTCTATGATAGTTACTTGAATATGGAACCTTAGTATAATATGTTCTTATTTCCAAGCCATGATTTCTACTTCCCTTGTAATCTGTGTATAAAGCCAATATTCTAAAAATAGGAGGAAGTATGATATTAGAGGGCTTGCCTAGTGGCTCAGCGGTAAAGAATCTGCCTGTAATGCAGGACCTGCAGGAGACATAGGTTCGATTCCTGGGTCAAGAAGATACCCTGGAGGAGGGCATGGCAACCCACTCCAGTACTCTCACCTGGATAATTGCATGGACAGAGCAGCCTGGCGGGCTGTATAGTCCATAAGGTCGCACAGAATCGGACACAACTGAATTGACTTAGCATGCATGCATGCATGATATTAGAGATCTCTGTAGGAGGAGCTGCCCTGGTGGTCCAGTGGCTAAGACTCTGCTCCCAGTGCAGGGTGCTCAGGTTTGATCCCTGGTTGGGAAACTAGATCTCACATGCTGCAACTAGGAGTTCAAATGCCTGAACTGAAAGATCCGGCATGCCACAACTAAGACCCATCGCAGCTAAATAAGTAAATAAGGATTCCCTAACCCAGTGGTTAAGATTCTACTCTTCCACTGTAGGGGACCTAGGTTTGATCCCTAGTTGGGGAACTAAGATCCTGCAAGCTGCACACACAGCAAAAGAAAAAAAAGAAAGGAAATCTATATAAACTTACAGACTGGTCCTTATTCCTGATGTGAGACTTTTGACATTTCCACTTTGGAACCTGTCTAGAGCACAGCTAACTTACTTGAGTCAGATCTGCTTCCAGGGGTGCCATCTGAGTTGGGGAATGTCTGAATGGCAAGCTGGACGGCCTTCACTTCATCTTGAGGTTTCGTTCTGCTCCACTGAATCGAATGGATGTGTTTAGAGCTTTTTGGAGCTCTAACATCGCTCTATGGGGAAAAAAAAAAAGTAAGGAGAAAAACCCACAACTAGATATATGCATGCTTATAAAACAGGAAAGAAAATCAGGTTATCATTATCTGTTCAAGGTAACTCTTTAGAACACTATCATAATGCACCAGGTAGAATATTTGCATTGTTTTGCCTCAATATGGTAATATGGTTAAAATTAAAAAATTTAACCACTTTATTCCTTAGTGGACTATAGTAGTTTAAAAAGGTGGTTGTCTTCTCTAGGAATTTGTTGGCAAATCTCAACTTACCTCTTTGTTTAATGAGTAATAAAAAAACAATGTTTTTCATTTATAGTAATTGAAAACAGATACTTTGCTGAATAAATAAAATCTGACCACTATTTTGCTCAGGACTGCCTGTGGTCATCTGGGTAACTGGGTAAGTGTGGGTAGGTTGGTGGGACCAATTACCCCTTCATCACCAGGTGCCACAAATCAGACTAGATCGAAGAACCTCTCAGGATTTGATAAGGTTATAAACATACATATTCTTTAAAAAGCCCTGAAGTGACTGTTACCAACACAATTATCACATCATCCCAGAGTCTGAGAAGGAGAGGAGGAGGAGGCAGGGGAGAGAGAAAGAGAAGAGAAGAATCTAGTGAGGTGTGTTTCCAGAGCTAAGGCAGGCAGAGATGAAAACTGGCTGTTATTACTGTCCAGTTACTAAAAAGAGGGCTTTCCCTTGGTACTGGGGACTGGTCAACAGACTCTAGAATAGTCCAGATTCCCAGTTCCTCAAGACCAGTCGACTTCTTTTATTTAGGTCTGTGCCCTGCAAGCCACACTTTGACAATAAAGGCTATTTCTTAGGTGCCTCATTCCTACAGGCAGTGTACCCTGGCTGGGGAGGATAAATCATTGCTATCATCCTAACTGGCTTCCAATATCGGGTCACCCTGAATAAGGGGACTGGCCAGGCTTTGGACTTCTCATGTTAAAATGCTAATCCATGGCAGCTCAGAAGACCATCCCTATGCAGCAGCATATGAAGTCCATTCGAGGCCGACTTCCCTCACCTTACTGTTGGGAAGGGAATGGCTAGAACAGCCAAGGAAGGCTGGAAACTGTATTCACACTTGGAGGAACTTGGTGACCCCACGGATTCTCATTGACCACCCCAAACCTTGAGACCACCCTTCATCTCTCTGAGCCGGTTTTCCCGAGCTGCCACATGAAGATAGTGCTCCTCATCTTTGAGTATCTGCACAAGGTTACTGCAATAACACAGGTGTAAGTTCCTCTTACAGTGTCTAGGTCGTGGTAAATCCTTGCTAAATGTTTCTTAGATGAATAAAGGAGTGAATGAATGAAAGGCATGCCCTATTGAGGGTAGCTGCATACTAACTACATACTACATATATACTACTGAGGGTAGCTGCATACTAACTACATTCATACTAACCATATCTCCAAATGTGCCAAGACTCTGCTATAACTATTTCCCTCCATCCCATTCCCAGGTAGAGAAAACCAGGGTTTCTCTACCTTGTGAAGCAGATTGTTCCACCACCATAAAGATCTTGCTCTTTTCAAAAGCATAATTCGATCATTTAAAGCAGCAGAATACTTAAAACACCCACCATGGTGTTTACAGTGAATCCAAACGCCTCACCTTGGCCCCAGGAGGCTCTATGCTCGGCCCCGCCCACCTCTCTAGCCTCGTCATGTCCTCTGTGCTTCAAACTTGTACTTGCCCTTCCGCTGCTGTTCCTTGCTGCCTCACACTGAGAAGAGGGGTCTTCTCTGAGCACTGAATCTAATGCCCCGAGTCTCACTATTTTCTGGTTCTTGTTTATCACTCTGACATTACTAATTTATTTATTATCTATCACCCTGCACTGGAGTATATATAAACCTTGAGAGAGTATAGATTTAGATTTAGTCTACCCTAATCATAGAATGATAGCATCACCTATGCAATGGGCATGAATTTGAGCAAACTCTGTGAGACAGTAGAGGACAGAGGAGCCTGGTGTGCTGCAGTCCATGGGTCACAAAGAGTCAGACATGACTTAGCAACTAAACAAATCACAGAATGGTACCTGTTGGCAGGTACTTGCTAAATATATGAATTTTAGTTTTAATGGCACCTATTTCTAAAGTATTTGTTTTTCTAAAACAAATATTTCTAAAATATTTGTACATTTTTCAATTTTTTTCATATATTAAATATACGGAATCTGGTTTTGATGGTAGTAGTAGAAGTTGTACCCTGTCCTTGTGAAGAATCACTCACTGATCTACCCTCACCCTTAAATTCGAAGCACCAAGAAGGCAGAGCTTTGTTTAGGTCACTGTTCCATATCCCCAGTATGTCGTACATGCATACATTTGTATTCAGAATGAATTACTACTTCAATCTCTACGTAAGTACCGTGTTCTCATTCCTTTCATTACTTTGTTAGAATAATTATATTGATCTTCCTATATTCGTGTTGGTTAAATTGCTTCTCTTGCAATAAACGCTAAACACCCTGAGGCAGCAAATAAACCCCTTTGGAGAAACTGACGGTGAAGCCAACAGCCTTGCCCCTCTCCCCTGCCCCTTACCCAGGCTTACCTCATATGTGACAGTGCATTCTACAGTCTGATTTTCCATTATTCCTACAATCCACTTCTCCATTACAAACGGGGGCTGAAAAATAGAAGTTAGAAAGGTGTCGTGCTATAGTATGGGCTTCCCTGATGGTGCAGCAGTAAAGAATCAGCCTGTGATGCAGGAGACACAGGTTCAATGCCTGGGTCAGGAAGATCCCCTGGAGAAGGAAATGGCTACTCACTCCAGTCTTCTTGCCTAGGAAATCCCATGGGCAGAAGAGTCTGGTGGGCTACAATCCATGGGGTCACAGAAGTCAGACATGACTTAGAGACTAAACAGCAACAACTGCCTTAATACAGCCTGCCCTGCTACAGTGCAGGTTTCTTGGAGGCCAGTCATGCTGTACACAATTGGCAAATAGGGTGCGATGTCAGGTTATCATGAACGCCATGATGTCAGATGATTAGAAAAGCCCTCTTGATTCCCATGTGGTTACCCACAGCATGCTAATGTCTGATATTTGGGGGTTTGGTTTTCATAAGACATCCTTTTATATGTTTGTAAGCAGCTAATCTTGTCTCCCACAACCTTCTCTTTTATCATGCATCTCTCAGATGTATTATTAGATCATTAACTCACACTAATATCTGGAAGACTTCTCAGAAAGCTTTTTCACAATGAAGAGAAATCCTTAACAATCTAGGAAGACCCTAAAGTGCTTTATCTGAGTGCAAGCAGTGGCTGGTTTAGAGGCTTCATAACCACTCTGCTTTCTGGTTAGATCAGGATACCCAGCAACGCTGTGGGTGCAAATGAAACTGGGGGTGGGTGGGTCATTTCCCCACTACATTAAGATAAATGAGTAATGAAGAAGCCTATGCTTTGGGTCCTATTTTAAGTGAGTCTTTATTAGAGGTGAATCTCCACTCTCTTCCCTACTCCCCAGCCTGTCATTCCAGATTTAAGGCTGCAAATGACTGGCTGACCATGAGATGGGTACAAAGCAAATTTGGCAGAGATTTAACTGAGCTTTTTTTTTTTTTAAACATGAGAAAACAAAGATAAGTTTATTAGCATTTATACCTCATGTATACATGGGAGATACCCAGGGGAAAATGAGTAATTCAGAGAATTCAGGATTAAATGCCATGCTTATAGAGGAAAGGGAAGAGGGAGACATAGGCCTCTCCAGGAGAGAAACTGATTTTTAGGAAAGACTATGGGCCCTCAGAGGAAAAGATAGGAGGCAGGAGAGTTAGTGATAAAGTTTGTCTAAGTGTGGAGCCAATTTCTAGTCTCTCCTGTGACAAGACTCAATCTTGGTATTTTTTCTTTCCTTAATTAGGATTTTTTATCGTTTCTGTTGATGTTGAAAAGCCCTACAGATTTTGAATGGTCCAGCCCAGTCCTAGTTTTTCTCATAAGCCTTGTTAATGTTGGTGCGTGATTTTGCAGAAGATACAGTTCCTCTGGAATGCATATATAGCCTTAGAGCAGAGACACCTATGTTCAGTTCTATAACTCCACCCTGTTATTTTCGCTCTGAGTGACTTCCTTCCGTTAGCAGGCAGTGACTTGCTCCTCGGTGACACTGAAGCCACAAACAACTGGTGGCAACCAGAGACAGCACAGGTGGGGAGGAAAGAGAAAGTATGTGTGTGTCCAGGCTCCCAGACATCAAAACACAGTCTGTCCCAACAGAATAAGGGAAAGGTGAAAGCAGATAAATAACATGACTCCCAGTACACAGGGGCAATCCAACAAGGAATATCCAGTCAACCTACTTGATGCACAGGCTTGTAAGTGAAAAGTGACAGTGTCAGTTGCTCAGTCATGTTTGACTCCTCTGCCACTCCATGGACAGACTCTAGCCGCCAGGCTCCTCTGCCCATGGGACTCTCCAGGCAAGAATCCTGGAGTGGGTTGCCATTTCCTTCTCCAGGGGATCTTCCTGATCCGGGGATTGAACCCTGGTCTCCTGCATTGCAGGTGGATTCTTTACACTTCGGTGGTTAGCAATCTCACGCCTGGGAAGGAAACACATTTGCAAGTCTAATGCTGGGGATCTGAAGGCTCTTTTCACTTCCCCACTGGCTCGTTGCCACCAGCCTCATTTTCTTCACTGAAACCAAATACGCAGTCGATTGTGTAGTAGAGTTCATGCCTTCTGTGACATTTAGGGTAACTGTCCTGTTGACATCGCAGTTATTTACCTGAGTGGTTGACCTGCTACCATTGAAGCCTTATATGTATGTTTTCAGTATGATTTTTTTGAAGAGAAGCTAAGCATGTCTCTAAATCTGTCTTCAGCATTTTAATGGATGTGCTTCTACTGTTGACCCCAAAGTAGTAAGATACTGTCTGGTCACTCCAGGAATTCACAGGCGTGAATTCAAGGAAACCATGAAGACTGCAGTATGTGCCTTGTGGGTAATCTCATCCCAGTCCTTCCAGAAATTCAAGAAATCTTTCTCCTGACAAGTTTTTGAAAGTTTAAAATGACCCCAAATTCAAGGTAAATATTTTCATCATTAGCATTGTCTTTTCTTTAATAAATGACAGAATATGCCTAAAGAAATGTAGAAGAAAGTTAAAAAAAATTAAACGACACTTTTCTGTAGTACTTTTTAGTTCATACAGCATAAGTGGAATTTTAACAAAAAACTATTATGATCTCAATCTGCTAAATAAAATGTGCCTTTCAACAGCCAGCTTGAAGCTGAGCTGGTATGAACATCATGAGCACAAAAGCACACCACTGGGGTATTTTAATGTCTTTGTTTGATATCTGTGAATTCAAAAAAGCTTTTAAGCTGTAAATAGAACCCTACCTTTGTCATCTTTAAAATCTCTGCATCAGGTAGGTTAGTGTTGAATGTCACATCTTTGATGTAGGTTATTGCAATTTCATCCCCATCCATCTCCATATACATTTTCCACTTACAGTCCTGGAATTAAAAGAAAAATTATAGAATTTGAGAAAGTAAAGCAATTTTTTTTAGTCTCAGTGTTTTATAACACATGAAGTATTCTCAATGAAGTATTATTAGAATGGTTTTTTTCCCTTTATCAATAAAAGGACATGAAATTAGATCTCCTTCTTTATCTAAATAACCCCCAGGCGGGGCAGTCTTGAGACACCATTTTTCAATCTAAGTGTTCTATAATAGGAGTTGCAAACTCCACACCTTAAAGGGGCCAGGCAGATAAAAAATGAGTAAAGGCAGGCAGTTAAGAGCTTTAAATTGTAACCTTTCAAAATAGAGCCATTTAATTTACATGTTAAACATTGTAGGGATATTTCCCCATTGACACAAAGAAATGTGGTCTTCCCACTATTTTGAAATATAAGACTCTCTTGATCTACCTTTCACTTTCTCAGTATTAATAATGACACAGATTCAAGAAATAGCTTCATTTCTTCTTAACAGGAAATGTGAGGCTATATGGCAATGGGTAGTTGGCCCAGCCATTGGGGGAGGCATCAGGGGAAGGATTAGACTCTCTGGGGATCTAAAGGGTAGTAACTGCCCTAAAGGGGCAGCCACCACTCATCTTCTGTTGATTGTTCCCATGTGGGAATATGAGCTTAGTCTTGCTAGGTCCTTAAATGTTTCATAAAAAGTTGGATATCTGGTTCTTATAAGAAACCTCTTGGTTTTTTAAATGATAGTACATTAATTCAATTTTCAGTAAAATGATAATGTAATGAAAAAGTGCTCTACAACATTAGTCACCAGGGGAATGTAAATTAAAACCACAATGAAATCCCACTATACACTTACCAGGTGGCTAAGACTGAGAACATCAAATGTTGGTTGTGAGTTGGAGCTATTGGATTGTCAGTGGGAGTGTAAATGGTAAAATCACTGTTGGAAAAGTTTTGGCAATTTATTACAAAACTCACCATATATGTACTCTATGACCCATAAATTCTACTCTTAAGTATTTACCCAAGTGAAATGAGAAAAGACTTGTATGGTATTGTTCTGAGCAGCTTTATCATAATAGCTAAAGAAAACTAGAAACAGGCCAAGTGTTGATCAACAGGAGAATGGTCAGACTGTGATATTTTCATAGAGTGGGATATTACTTAGCAATACAAAGGAATGAATTATTGATATGTGCAACAGCATGGATAAATCGCAAAAGCATTACAGTGAGTGAAATCTTATACAAGAAAAAGAACAAACTAAGGCTTCAATTTACATGAATTTCTAGAATAGACAAAACCATCCTACAGTGGAAGATATTCAGAAAAGTGGTTGCTTCTGCAGATGGCAATTGACTTGGAAGACACATGAGGGGAATTTCCGAGGATGCTAATGCTCTACTGATAGAAGTTTGGATTTATATTGTCGCTGTTGTTTAGTCGCTAAGTTGTGTCCTACTTTTTGTGACCCCATGGTCTGTAGCCCACCAGGCTCCTCTGTTTTTGGGATTTCCCAGACAAGAATACTAGAGTAGGTTGCCATTTCCTTCTCTAGGGGATCTTCATGATCCAGGCTTATTAGAACCCACCCAATCTCTTGCATTGGCAGGCAGATTCTTTACCACTGAGCCACAAAGGAAGCTGAGCTGGGTTATAAAGGTGTATGCATTTGTTACAACTTAAGTGTGCATACTTAACATGGGTGCATTTCTTATCAAACTCTAGCATACTGAAGTATTTAAGAGAAACTGCACTGATATCTACATTTTACTTTAAAATGCATCAAAAAACAAGGATTGGTAGATGGCTAAAAGGATAGAGAGATGTAATAAAACAAGTAGAATAAAATGCTTCTGTTTGAATCTAGGAGCTGAGTATGCAAGAATTTATATAACATGTTTTCAACTTTGCTGTTAGAAAAACACAGCAATAAAAATGTTGGGGGATAAACACTGTGTATGCAATTAAAAGGAAAAAGAAACCCATGTCTGTGCACCAAAGTTGACCCCTGGATCATAAATTCATCTTCTCTCTTATATTATTAGATAATAAAGGATTCTGAGAGATTAAGGATAATGCACTAAGTACCTTATGCCCTGAAACCAAAACACGCTTTCACACCAGCAGACTTGGAATGTTCCCTGAGCAAGCTCAGACACAATTATTAATGGAAGAACAGGAACAAAGAGACTGTTGAAAACCTGTTGGCTTCAGCAGGAAGCTGGAGGGGCCCTACATTTCAGGAAAGCTTCTAGGGCAATGGCAGAACCAAGAAGGGCCCGGGCCTGAGGCCACGGTCCCTCTTTGCCCGGCCACGTTCACGAGGCGGAGAGCCAATTAGTGAGGGAAGAGGTCTATTCAATAACATGAAAACCTTGCTCTTGGCTCACACAAGTCAGATTAGCCGCTCAGAGTTGACAAATCTCTCAGTATTTCTTTGTTCTGGAACCACTGCTACCCTGGCAACAGGAGCTCTGAGATAACTGGGCAGGGCAATGACTCTTTGGAGTCATGATCGCTTTTCTCTGAAATACCAAGAGCCTCCTCGAGGCTGGAATAAAAAGCCTTAGAAAAGACGAGTTTACTTAGTTCTGCTTTTTCTGCCTTCCAAGTTTGGGAATGAAGTTCGCCAAAAGCACAGTTAAAAGACCTTGAACTGTGGTGCAAATGCCTGACACCCTCTGTCTCACCTCTGTGACCGCAGGCCCCTGCCAATCAGAGACCAAGGGGAGCTCTGCACAGAGAAGGGGCTTCAAAGGGAGCCCAGGCTGGGGGTGCTGACCATGCTCTCGGCGTCTTGCTGGGGACTGACGACACTGTGCTGTTTTATTTGATACCCATAATGACCCTGCAAGTTAGCTTTATTTCCCCGTCAGGCAAGTGAGAAAAATGAGGCTTAGACAGATTAAGGAATTTTTCTAGGGTTCCCTGGCCAAGAAGTGGTACAGGTGAGATTAGAAAAGCACAGAGCTGCCTGGCTCCAAAGGTGGAGGAGAAAGCAATAGGGAAGGGCAACTGGGAGGTACAGGACGGACTCACTGGCTGGTTGTCAGAGCTCCAGAGTGGGACCAGCTATTGACCACAGGCCAGAAGGAGCAGGGCCAGTGAAGACTTTGCCAATACAACCAAAATAACAAGTGGTCACAGGCCCTCCCCTGCAGCCCCAGCTTGTTCCCCAAAATCCAATGTGGAGAATCAGGATCTACATGTCAGGTTACAGACCTTTAATTTTTTTAATGTATTTTTCTCTTATCTTAAAGCAAGCCTTTTACCTGAACCATAAAAGAAGATAGCGAAAGAAGTAATAAAACTATAATCAGAGAAGTTATAAGACAAGAGGGGTATTATCCATTCATTAAAAAGTAGGTACTGGTGGTTACAAAGCTGGGAGGGAAAGAAAGGAAATATGAAGTGTTCACCCAAATGATTAACTTATTGTGTCAAGGTAGTGGTGGTTTAGTTGCCAAGTCATGTCCAATTCTTGTGACTCCATGGACTGTAGCCCACAAGGCTCCTCTGCCCATGGGATTTCCCAGGCAAGAATACTGGAGTGGCTTGTCATTTCCTACTCCAAGGAATCTTCCCAACCCAGGGGTCGAACCTGCATCTCCTGCATTGGCAGAAGGACTCTTTACCATTGAGCCACCTAATATAACTCCTAGGTATCTTCAGAGTACCGATGATTTCATTGTTCCTTAGTTAAGAAAAGTAATCTATAAATGAAGTAATGGAATTCTTTAAATTTTACTCAGTTTTAAATTACCCATTTTAACTTATAAAAATTAAAATCTACTCATTTTAAATTTTAAAAATGAAGGTATTCCTGGCATTTTTGTCATTTGGTGAGCCAGAGGTGTTCAAAAGCATTCTCCACGACTCCCAGGATTTAAACAAGTTATTGAATTCCAGAGGAACCAACCATGGATGGGATGCTAGGGAAGAAGTTCTTAACCAACAGATCACTGGAAAGGACCTCATATGAATGAAGTGAATTAAATCATCAACAGTATCACTGAAAATAAAAATTCTACACATTTATGAGCCTAATATAGAATTTTAAAGGCACAGTTGCTAGCTTTTCAGTTTCTTGCTAGTGATAGGAACTAGATAGTGGGAATATTGGCTCTGATTTAAAAACCACTTAATTTGCTAGGGAGAGGTATTGATTTTGGTTTGATGTGAATGACAGAGATGTGGGTATTGATATTTGAATCGGAAACATTCAAGAGTCATTTCGGATGTCCGTGAACAACTCTTCATCCTGACAGGCAGAAATCAAAAGCAGACAACTCTATTCTCTGAGAGTCCATGGGGGCCTTGAAAGAATCCTTTTTGAAACTCATTTCACCACTGGCAATCTGCAGTGGTTCTACTATTCACTCATCTGGTTTAAGGTGTTGAGGATTCCTATTAAAATGGAAACAATATAGAAAAGTGTCATACATTGAGCCATCACCAGGGGAGGTGAAAGATCACAAGTTTAAAGTCCAACTACCTGAGCTGGAATCCCAGTTCTGCCACTTTGCCCCCAACTTCAGCCAAATTATGTAACCCATCTGGATCTTAGTGTTGTTTTAACTACGAGTGGGTTGTTGTATTTTGACTAAATGAGATAATGTAAACAAAGTACACAGCACTGTGCCAGAGCCAAATTAGGAGTTCCCAAAGACGTAATTACTTGGGAAAGGGATGGATTGGGAATTTTGGATTAGCAGATGCAAAGTACTATATATAGAATGGATAAAAAGGGTCGGCTGTATAGCACAGAGAAGTATATTTAATATCCTATAATAAACCATAATGGAAAAATATGAAAAAGTATATGCACATATATGTATATGCATATATGTATATATGCACAAATATGCACATATATGTGCATATATATGCACAAATATGTGCATATATATGCATATATATAGGACTTTACAGGTGGCACTAGGGGTAAAGAACCCACTTGCCAATGCAGGAGACATAAGAGATGTGGATTGCAGGTTTGATCCCTGGGGTTGGGAAGACTCCCTGAAGGAGGGCATGGCAAGCCACTCCAGTATCTTGACTGGAGAATCCCAGGGAGAGAGGAGCCTGGCAGGCTACAGTCCGTAGGGTTGCCCAGAGACGGACACTACTGAAGTGTCTGAATACACAAACATATATATTTCCTGTATGGTAGAAATTAATACAACATTATAAATCGACTGTACTTCAATAAAAATTTAAAAAATTAATATAAAAAAGAAATAATGACTAATATTGCCAATATTGGTCACCAACAGAGCTCCAATTTGTTATGACATTAGCCAACCTGTCATCTAGCAGCCATCTAAGGGAGCGGGCCAGAAGGTGAGTGAGGCAGGAAGGTCCAAAGAGTGTCTAGAATAGAGACCTGGCCAGGGTGGACCGGCGGTGCCAAAGCAGCTGCCTTGGGCAGGAGTTTGACCCAGAGGGCACTGACTAACTCTGGTGCCAGGGACTTTGTCGGAAAAAAGAAGGTGCAGCCAAGTGGCAACTTAACCACAACTGCTTTTATAGAAGTCAAAAAACCCCACATCTTCTTACATAGATGGATTAGATAGCACCAATGCTGCCCTTCCCGGTTTTGACAGATCTGATGTGGCCCTCCAAACAGAAACCAGCAGATTACCGGAGGGACAATGGCTGTGAAATGTGATGGACAGCCAGAGAGCCTTATCTTGGATGAGGAAGCTGAAGTACCGAAGGATAAATTAACTAGACCGGGATTACACAGAGAGCCAGTAGTGGAGTTCAGAACTAAACCAAGGAGACCTATTGTGCTATGAAGAGTAGCTTTCCCCTCAGACTTTTCTGAATCCTGAACTTTCCTTGTTACGGGTTAACAAAAGTAAGAATTACAGTCCAGAGGAGTTCCACCTTCCAAAGTCAACAAGTAGTCCAAATTATCTTTTGTAGGACTCCCTGGCAGAGATGGAAATACTGAGTCTCCAATAAGTCCAGCAGAGCCAGTTTCCCTCTCCTTTGCTGAAAAAGACCATTGTTAAACGTGAATATGGTGCCATTTCACTGTCTGTAAGCTCCTTTTCTTGACTGATTGGGCTGGAATCTGGAATCACAAACATTTCCCTCCAGCCCTGGCTGAGGCTTCGTGACTAGGGAGGACTGCCACTTTCCAAAGCAGAAACAACTTTCTCCCTTCTGTTTGCACAAGCAAAATCACCGGGCAGGTCCTGACTACCACAGAGTTTCATTTCATAACTAGATTCCCACCCAGGAGGATCCCCACTGTTCAAATTTGTACCCTGGACATCTCTAGGGAGTGCTAATTACTAATCCATAGGGAAAGGCAGTAGAGCAGGAGCAGAAGCCCTGGGAAGTTCTTCACTGGGGCCGAATAGCAAAACCTTTCTACCAGCTAGATAATCTGCCCCTCAGGGCAAACCTACAAGACATGGGTGAGATTCTGTTGGGGAGAAGGGAGTTTTTGCATTGGAAACTGATGAAAAAAATAATTCTGTTGAGTGCCCAGGATATGTACCATTTATTTCGGCAGCTGCTGAAATACCTGGATAATTTTAGGAGCAAGTATGTAGTTAATGGAGGATGAGAAAGCATTCCATTTGAACTGCTTCTGCATTGCCAATTATGTGAAAATTTTTTCTGAATTAAGATTACTGGCCAAGTAAAACAGAAACTCTTACACTGTGAAGATAACATTCTAAACAACACTCAGTTAATGCTAAATTAAGGATCTCTTCGTGAGAAATCACTATTACATTCTCTGCAAGCTGTTTAAAATTCTTTGGAGTCCTAGGCTAATACATGTGATTCTAAACATAGACATCCCTTCTCCCTCTCATAAAAAAAAAAAAAAAAGAAAGGAAAGAAAGAAAGAAGGAAGGAAAGAAAAAGAACTCATCATGATAGAGGTAAAGTTTCTAAATAGAAAAAGTGACTGAAGTTAGCACAAAAGTTATACTTAAATATTATATTAGGTTCTGGGCAATTCAGAAACAACAATCTCTCTACTTTTTTTTTTCCTACCAAAATCTTATCGCAAACATGAAAATTATAGGAAAATCTTTAAAAATCTAGGAGCAAGATTATTCAGGACATTTGAGCAGGAAATAGACCTCCACATTGAGCTTTCAGGCTCCTATAGATGATCTTTATCTGAAGGTTACAGATATAAAAATTTTTTTGATGTATTTTTTATTGAGGTATCAGAGGATGAGATGGCTGGATGACATCACTGATGCAATGGACATGAACTTGGGCAAGCTTAGGGAGATGGTGAGGGACAGGGAGGACTGGCATGCTGCAGTCCATGGGGTCGCAAAGAGTCAGACACAACTGGGTGACTGAACAACATAATTTGCATACAGTAAAATGTACAGGTTTTTAAGCATACAGTTCAATGAATTTTAACAACTGTATACACCCATGTAATTATGCAAATGGACTTCCCAAGTGACTCAGTGGTAAAGAATCTGCCTGCCAATGCAGGAGACTTGGATTCCATTCCTGGGTTGGGAAGATCCCCTGGAGAAGGAAATGGCAACCCACTCCAGTATTCTTGCCTCAGAAATCCCATGGACAAAGGAGCCTGGTGGGCTACAGCCCATGGGGTTGCAAGAGCCGGACATGACTTAGAGACTAAACGACAACAAATTAACCTAAGCAGGTAAGGTATTCCACTGCCATAGAAAATTCCCTCATGCCCTTTCCCAGTTGACATCTCCTCCACAACCAGAGGCACCCACTGTCCTGATTTCTACCACCATAGATTAATTTTGCCTGCCACAGAACTTCACAAAATTGGGATTTTATAGTGTGGAGATTTGTAGCAAGTTTACTTAGCTACACTTGGCATGCCCAGTCAAATGGAGGAGATACAGGTTTTTAAAATCCCCATCTCCACCCTGCCCCCTCCCCCATGACCAGAGAAAAAGTAAATTCCTACTGGAGAATGCCCAAGATTCTAGCAAAGAGGCCCTTCCTTAAAAAGAGAGAGAGAGAGAAAAAAAAAGAGCCTCTACTGAGGACATATTTTAAAATCTAAAATACAGAGGTCGAAATAAACTTTTTAAGATTCAAGAGGGGGGAAAAAGGAAGAGTCTCATAGCAGGCGACTGACTATTTTGAAATGTAAGAAGTCATACAAGATGAAATAAAAACACGATAGAAATGTTGGTCATGCTGGTATTAAAAGTAGTAAGATGTTGATGATTTAGGCCTCCGAAGGCTCCTTTACATGCATTGCTATTATCTCGCTCAGCTGCTGGAACCTGCTGTTTTAAAGGCAGGAGAGAGGAACATCCCATGATAGCACCTGGGTTATTTATCATTATGTATAACCCCGATACACTCTATTTGATTATGCTGCCTTTAAAAGGAAGATAATGCAAGTATGGTTAATTTGCCTCTCTTCTTTATCTTTACAGTGTCGTGACCCATCACAGCTTTGTCCCACGAGATTTGTTTTTCAACCCCAAAGAAATCCACAAGAAACTCTCCCTAAAAAATTCCATTAATAACCTCTTTCAGCGCATATAGGTTGCAGGGTCTGGAACTAAGAATGTTTTAATCTCTCCAGCAAAACAATGTCTCATAATGATGTACAGGACTATTGCTGTACTGATGAAGAATCATACATAATTCAGCACCTTTCACTTGGCGCCACTGTGATGTCCTCATTAGCCGTGGCTCACAGTGTCTGTCAGATGGTGTCCATGCGAACGCAGGCATTATATTGTCTTTGAGATGTGCAGCTGCTTCCATGACACTGCCAGTATATAAAAACATGACGCCAGTTTGTTTTATTTAGTGCTAAACCTTCCAGTTTGTAAAAACAAGGCTGACACAGAGCCTGACATGAGGCAGTGAAAATAATTAGCTCTCATTTTCTCAGCCTCCTATTTCCTTCTCCCTGCTGTGTTCTCTTTCCACTAAACCACCACATGTCAGTCGAAATGGGAGGCAATTAGTGGGCTCATTTCAGTCCCCACAACTGTGCTGAAAAGAAAGTATTTATGATGGCACAATGAACAGCTGAAAGATTAAATAACATTTGCCTTTTGAAAAGAAAATGACTTCTAGCTAAATGGGCAATTTTTGATTATTCTCAAACAAGCTTAGAGTAGTTGGTTTTTAAAATACAAGAAAGGAAAATGAGTCATTTTTAGGTGAAAGAATCAAATAAAACTTGACACAGTAATGCAAATAACTGATGTTTTATTGCAAAATATGTAAATGCGTTATACCCTTAACAATGGCTTGTGTCTAAGGTCAGGGCAGACCGGTGCCAACTAGACACCACTGGAGATAAGGTTGTTCTGTTGCCTTTTGGGGGGTTTTTACTTGAGTTATGGATGGAAAAAAGACTTTAGGGATGGTGCTAAAATAAAGTGAGAAGTCAAGTGAGGTATACTTTTATATGATGCATTATATACTTGACTACCTAAAATGGCTCAGATGTTAGTTGACATATTTGGAAAAGTCTTTTTTATTTACTTATTTTTAAACTGTATTTGAAATTGGAAGGTACTAAGTATTCATCTTGGAAAAAACGAATGGTAAATCTTCTTATTGATTTTTTAATAATAAAGAATCTATTCTGTCTCCAACTGGGTTTCTTAATACAGAAAGTGGTCTGGCTTACCTAATTACTGCTTAAACTGTTAATACCACAGAATGAGCTACAAATAAACTTTTACCCAAGAATTTTACTCAAAATACAAGAAACTTTTACTCAAAATACAAAAACAGCTCTTTTACCTACTTACTTCTCTTGCCTCCTCCCATGTCTCCAGAGATGATGCCAAGAAATACATTTTTTTCTTTTTTCTTTTAGAAATACAATTTTTTGAAAAAAGAAATAACAAGATTGTTCCAGTTAGTAGGCATTACTTATTCTCAGTTCACCTCTTAATGTTGATGTGGTTGTCATGTATCTTTGCTTTTCTAACATAGTGCTTTTAACTTTACTTCAAATAATCCGTCCTTTTACAGTTGATTATTTCCAAGAACTAAATTTTGGTTCAGGATACACAAGTCACTGTGAGTTATGGAGGCCTTCTCTCTGCAGATCCACAGAGACTTTTCCAAACCTGCTTCTAAAAGCAAAGATCTCTGTTATTATCAACAACTGTGCCTGTCATCATGGAGTTGCCAACTGTGGCTGTTAGAGCCGTTTTAAAAGGCAGTCACAAATTCAAGTTTTGTTTCTCTGTTTCTATAATTACATTCTTACGTTTTACAAACTCAAATCCTAAGGTGTGATTCATACACTATGAATGAATGGTCGGTGTAGCTGTATGAGCCAGTAGCCACCCAAGGGGATCTAAGCCAACAGTGGGTTCATGGGGAGCTTGGACTCTCTGAGCTAAGTACACGTTTTAAGATAGCTGGAAACCAGCAATAATAAGTTTGTGATTTACTTAAGCATGTGTTTCATCATGCATGCTTCCTTGCTACTCATAATTTTGAAAGGACCACATAATGTTGATCAAGAAGTTTAAGAGTGATCCAGTCTGTGCTGGGACCAGCCCTCATGAGCTGATTACTTTCATCTCTTCCCAACTTTGAGTTTGGTGATGTCAGATTGGCAATTTGAAATTGGCGATGGTAGGAGTATTGATTGACACCGTGGAAAACTACAAACATTACAAGTCAGGGCTGTTTTCCCCATTTGCTAGACATATTCTGGCACACCATTTCTACACATGACTATCAATCCATCAGCAATGATGTACTGGACATCTCTCCAGTTTTGTTTTAGTACTACAGGAGGCTGCCTGGCCTGTTTGACAAAGCATATAACCAATGCTAATTAGAATCAGCAGCAAGTCATATGGTCAAATTCTGAACTGTACTTGTTCCTTTGCTCTCAATTAAAATTTGTTTTTCTTACAGAACCCTACCACTGCAAGCTTATATACTGAGGAGTACAAATACTTGTGTACATGTATCTTTATCCTCAAAAATAGTTGGTCATGGAAAATCAGCTTTCCTACACTGAATTCTTCATAAATGCTAGGCATATCAAAGTAAGGCAAAGCCACTGCCTTTCAGTTCTTCTGAAATTACAAAGGTGTTGGCTTTTTACTTCCTTACAAAATCCTTTTCTTTGTGCTCTGTTTTATTCTTGTTTATCTATCCATTTATAAAAACTCTATAATAGGGGGAAAAAAAGCCCTATTTGACAGTTTTGATATTTATAGTGCTTTGAGAAAGGGCCTGGAGATTCAATTAAGTTTATTAAGTGCCACATTTTGTGAGCAATCTAATAAAGATGTAAAAGCACAATAATGAGTGGGAAGTATTTGTAAAAAGCAGCATTTTTAACCTATAGATGAAACAACCAGAGAAGCAAAACTATTGACTGAATTTCCTGGGTTGGGGAGTGGGAGAAAGGGGCCAGGGGCTGACAGGGACGGGTGGAAGGAGGGAGGGAGAGGGGACACAAACGTCTTCTACTCTGAAGCGGGCAGTTAGTGGCACTTCCACCTTTTCCAAATGCCCCTCTTGTTTTTTCTTTCTGGTTTGCTTGCCTCTTCAGATGCTGCTAGAAGCCTGTCTAATTAAGGGTCCGCTGGAGCCAGGTGTCCTTCCCCAGGCTTCTCCCCTAAGCCCACCTCTTCTCTACCGCAGGGATCCACTTAGACTCATGGAATCCCAGCTTCAATCAGGTTTCCTTGCCCAATCAGGTTTCCTTGCCCCATGGGGGAGAAAACAGACTAAGGACTCAGGAGCAAAGTCTACGACTGTCCAGCACTCACAACGAATGGATGGCTCCTTGGAGAGTCCCCTCCTAACTCTGCTTTTGAATTTTTATGACACAGAGTCTCAAAAGGAGCTCGGTGAGAAAACTGCTGGGTAATTTGATAGTTTATTCCTTGGCAATTTGAAAATCAATGCTCCTGACTGGAGAGTTGATAAGAGATATAATAAGAAACTCTATGCACCTGAATATTCCAATAAAAAGGGTGGTTGCCACCCTGGGGATTGCATGAAGCTGCCTGAGATTCTGTAAGCTGCTTTCCTTCTGTAGCAAGTCAAAGGCTTTAGGTTACAAAACACAAGGCACCTTCCACATGAAACAAAAATAGTGGTGGTTTAGTATTAAATGACCAAAAAAATGTTTTCCTTTTTACTGCCAGTGCACCTATTTTGGGGACTGAATCTGATACTTTTCAAGGGCTTTCCTGGTGGCTCAGTGGTAAAGAATCTGCCTGCAATGCAGGAGCTGCAGGAGACCCGGGTTCAATCCCTTAGTCAGGAAGATCCCCTGGAGGAGGGCATGGCACCCCACTCCAGTATTCTTGCCTGGAGAGTTCCATGGACAAAGGAGCCTGGTGGGTTACAGTCCATGGGGTCGCAAAGAGTCGGACATGACTAAAGTGACTTAGAGCACATGATACTCTTCAAAAAGAAGCAGTATGACTTGGTGGCTGGGGCCTTGGCCTGGGCCTGTCCCTAACAAGATAGGGGCTCTGGGGAAGGAGCTCTTCCTCTCCCCTCCTTCCTTTCCTCCTGGTCTAACACAGGGATACTGCTCCCTGTGAAGGTGAGTTATAATGATCACACCAGAAAAATGTTTGCAGAGTACTTGCCACAGTGTCTGGGTGAGGTATGAAATAATAATAATTATCATAAGCATTTTACACACCTCATCCAGGAAACCTGAGCTGAGAAAGACCCAATTTCTGCCAATACCACTGTCAACTTTGAGCCTGCCTCAATGCACAATGTTATTTAAATTGATAATTAATTTTACTCTGTAGAAATGGGTAAATGGGTCTCATTCTCAACTTCTTATTAATTTAAATTGTCAGGAAAGCCTTTGGTCCAATTCTTTCCCCTGCCAGGTTGTCTCAGAAAGGAAAGGAAAAAGGATATTGGTTTCATTGGTGGACAAATTTTTGAATCACTCACGGTGCTGGAGTCTGGTGAGGGCCTGGTCATCTCAAGAGGTGGGGTCATAAACAGGGGCTCTGACTAGCAAAGACTGAGGTCACAGTCAGGGGCTCTGACCACTGGAGCTGGCACAGGCTCCCAGATGTGAAAGGCTTTCCTTGGTCTGGTCCCACTTATGTGCCATGATCCATCTGGTTGTAAAATGAAGCTTAAAAAAAGAATTTAGGCTGAGTTCTTTGACCATAAAAGTTGACAGGTCTTACAAGGAAAGCCTTTGTTTTCTACATATATTTGTATATTTGTGGATAAGGCCATATTTCCATTGTTTCCTCTCAGTAGGCCAGTTACTGCACAACAAACCAGTTTTAAGTGGTAGCTAGCTGGTGGTCCTTTTCAGAGGCAGTGGGAAAACACAGCTACTATTTTCATGATAAAGTCATTGTCATACATTATTTCCAATAGCTGCCTTTAGAACACATCTTTCATTTTAATTGTTTGGAGAGAACATCCAAAGCCTCAATGTTCTCATTTAACTTATTCCATTCATGGAGATGGGGATAAAGGCTGCATCTTTTCCATAAAGATGGGCTTATGGGAACTCAGTTAATTGGAATTTTGAGGATGTCTTTTTCTCTTGGGCTCCACCTTGAAGGGTCAATGTAACAAGGTTTTCATGTGGGGAATTGAAATTGCAATTTAAAGCACATTTGTGAGAAGATATTTCATAATGTTAGGATATAGCCTAGCACATAATTGGGTAATTTAGATCTGGACACTCATTTACTCGAGGATTATTTTGTGAATGTCTCCAGATGGCTTAAATATCTTGGGCTAGGAATGAGAGCAAGTACATGTTTAATATAAAGGTTATGATGAAGATGTAATTTCTGGTCTCAGCTCTATCCTTTCCTCACCCTAGGCTGGTAACACACTTTCTCTAATCAAAAATGACAATACCATGTGCCTTATGCATCTCACAGAAGTGCCAAGGTAGGTAAATGAGGTGACAAGGATGAAGTAACTTGAGCTCTTCAGAAAGAAGGACTCTCTAAGCCTAAGTTTTAAATATTATATTCAGAAAATTATTTGCAAAGGACCAAGAGCCTCTTCGAGCTCATATTCAAAACATCCCTTCCAAAAAAGCCTTTCCTGGAAATTCCCTGGAGGTCAGGACTCCACGTTTTCACTGCTGATTGAACCCCTGGCCGGGGAACTGAGATCCTGCAAGCCACAGGTAAAGCCAAAAAATTGGGAGGAAAGAAAAAAAGCGCTTTTCTTTTCTTAATTAACCTCATGCATCCCAGTTATTTCTTGATACTTTTAGCGCCTTGGTGTTACATTTGCACTGTATCTTTCACTTTTCATCTATTGCATTATAATGTCATCTAGCCAGGTGCTCACCCTAGAAACCTGGGCACCATCCTGGCTTCTCCCTCAGACACCAACTCCAGCTAGAGATATGGTCTGGTCAGTTCTTTGGATGCATGTACTTCCACAGCACTGTCATAGCCTCAGCTCCTGTCCCTTTTCACCTCGTTGTCTCTCTACCACCCACAGGCCTTTCTCACTCTATCCCGAGTGCTTTCCAATTCATCCAGCTCATCTGTGCTTTTGAGAGATCATTTAAAAACATCAATAGAATCCTCTCTTGTTGTTCAGTCGCTAAGTCATGTCCGACTCTTTTATGACCCCATGGATGATTTCTCAGGCAAGAATTACTGGAGTGGGCTGCCATTTCCTTCTCCAGGGGATTTTCCTGACCCAGGGATTGAACCTGCATCTCCTATGTTGCAGGAGGATTCTTCACCACTGAGCCACCAGGGAAGCCTCTCTACGCCATGCTTAGAACTCTTCTTAGCACATGAGACAGTTCTTTTCCTGGTCTCCAGTCACCCTTGTGGCCTAAACTCTCACCATTCTATTCCACCCGCCCTATGCTAAGTTGCCCCAGAGGGAGCGAGGTTTGAGTTGTGAGGTCTTGTAGAAATTAGCCCAAAGAAGAGCTGCCTGTGTTTTTCTAGCTTGTGAACTTTTGTACATGCTGCCCCCTTTGCCTTCAGTGTCTTCTCCCTAACCTAACAGTTCTTGAGAGTTTTCAAATTTTAGTTCATGAAGACGTCAAGATCCTCCCTTGACTCCTTTCTGCACCCCTTTCAGTGTCATCCACTGTATGATGTACATTATACTGTAAAAATGCATCATTCTGTATTAAAATCATTCATTGATCTTGTCTATTTCTTCCCATAGACTATGGGTTTCTTGCAAGGCAGTGCTATACTTTTAAACTTTGCATTCTGAGCATCTAGCAGAGAGCCGGGCACACAGTAGGTCCTCGGTAAGTTTCTGCTGAGTGCATGGATGAAATATTATTCTGCATGGGTGACCAAGGATCAACAAATAATCAAAAGTTCCAGTGACTTGAGGCCTTGTGGATAAGCAATGACTCAAGAAGCCTATATACTATCATGGTCAAAACCAGACTACTATATTTGGTCTCCAGTATTATTTATAGCTTCTGATTTTTACTATGTGTGTATTAACAAGTCATTTCTTTGTGAATTGAAAATAATTTTCTTGGCTGAAACTACTCTTGACAAGTATTTTTCAAGAAAATTCTTGCCCCTTCTTTTACCTCCTACAAGCCATAAAAATGTTTAAACACAGAATACTCATAAATTAAGTCCCGTAGAGCTCTAGATGCCAAAGAAGGCAAATTACAATGTGCAACTTATTTATCACCAGATGGACCTGGGGTATCCACAGGTACAGACTCTCAGGAATGGAAGGGCCCTTGGTTATTGTTGGAGAGAAGCTTACTCTCCTATGCCCCTTTCTACAGCTGCTTCTATCCACAGGAATGAATAGACAGTGATCCGATCACAGAGGAAGAAGAAAAGCGTTCCTACACCAGACACCTGGAGCCAGAGCAGCTTTCACTCATCCAAGTTCTGTGGCCCAAACAAGGAGCCTAAGATTTCCATTCAGCGAGAGCATCAATATACCTGCAGTGGTGCAGGTAAAACACTCTGTCAGGTGTCTAGAAAGAGCATCTTTTGAAGCCCCAGGTGAAACTAACCCCTTGCAACAATTTCCTATCATTCCCAAGTGCTGGTTCCAGGAATGGCCTGGGGGAAGCAATGTTTAATTAGTGAGGGCCAGTGGGCCAGCTGAGCCCCACCAGCTCTCCCAAAGCAGTGGGCTCAGGTAGGGAGGAATTGTATTTACAAGGTCTCTTTGTGGCATCAAAGGTAAAGTACCAATAGTGCAGTAGTTAAGAGCTTGGTTCTGGGGTCAGGGAGGCTTGCGTTCAGATCCTTCTTCTGCTACTTGCTAGCCATGTAACCGTTGGACAAATTATTTAGCTTTTCAGAGCCTTAGTCTCCTTATTTGTAAAACAAGGAGAAATAGCACCACACCTGAGTCCTGCATGCCTGGAACACAATGAGTGGTCCCCATTAGTAGACGTGATCACTGCTGCTGCTGCTGCTAAGTCGCTCAGTCGTGTCCGACTCTTAGCGACCCCACGGACTGCAGCCCACCAGGCTCCTCCGTCCATGCGATTTTCCAGGCAAGAGTACTAGAGTGGGGTGCCATTGCCTTCTCCCAGACGTGATCACTATTACTAGCTATTCAAAGTAATCCAAAGTAACACAAACCTATTATGATTCCAATTCACATGCCATCTAGCCCACACCATTGGCCCAGATTCTAAAAACAACATCGACTAGCACTCCAACTGAATGAGAACTGGTCAAAAGTCCTGCCACCCCATTTAGAGCTGATAATTTGGGTGTCCATTTTGCCTACCATTCTTGGTGTTGTTCTACTTTCAATATTATAAAAGTGATTTCCCTTAAAAAACAAAGTGGCAGGACTTTCCTGGCAGTCCAGTTGTGAAGACTCCATGACTGAAAGGTAGGGGCCCTGGGTTTGACCCCAGTCAGGGAGCTAAGACCACACATGTCATGGGGCATGGCCAAAAATAAAATTAAACAGCAACAAACCCCCAAAGAAACTGGAATCAGGAAGTTGTGATACCGGGAAGCAGAAACGATTACTCTAGTGTCTGTGCCCCCAACCTTAACCCCCTCCCCTCATCCTCCGTGGTTTACAGTGAGTTTCCTTGAGGGTTTGGGTGACCTCACACAGGACTCTTCAGCTAGATGAGAAAGATTCCTAGATTGGCTTACAGAGGCAGTTGGCAGCCTTTCAACTAAATCCTATTTTATAAAGTCTATAAATTTATTCAGAATCATGTTACCAGCTGGTAGGGGGTACATAAAACCACTGAGTTCTAGGACAGAAAAAGAGTCAATTAGGCTGAAATTGATGCAAAGGACTTAAAATGTGATTTACCTGTAGGCCAGTCCCTGGTTTCAAGTGAAAACCAAAAACAAGTTCAAGATTCACTACTTTCTCCTCATTTTCTTCTGGTTCACCTACTGAGCCCTGAAACAGAAAACCAAACACTGTTCATTTCATATGGTGTTTTTACTTTTACTTCTCATGTAAAGGAGATGATTTCCCAGCACTTCTTTTTCCATTCTAATCTACTGTTTAATTTATTTTCTTTTCTTTTTTCTTTTTGATTATGCCACACATTCCAATTACTTAAAGCAAGAGAAATGACACATTAAGTCTTTGAAAACTTTGTCAAATGATCTGTCTCATGTACTACAAACTGAATGCCACCATCTTGCATTTTTCACAATGCATCTTGTGTTGTGCAGTTTTTCCCTAGAAATGTGCTTTGTCCCTTCACCTTGAAAGTTTCACAACACTCAAGATATTAACACCCTATTCCCAAAGAAGAATGCAGTTCCTAGAATATCTGCAGATGGAGGGCCAAGCGGAGGAACAAAATGAACACTTGAGGGCTCAGAGATAGAAAACTAGAATGGTTAGTGAATGAGAAGAGTTCTGTGTACTTCCTGCAGGTATCTACTAATTTTATAACAAACTATGCCAATACCTTTAGACTATATTTAAAATATGTTAAATATGGGGCTTCCCAGGTGATGCTAGCAGTAAAGAACCCGCCTACTAAAGCAGGAGACATAAGAGATGGAGGTTTGATCCCTGGGTTGGAAAGATCCCCTGGAAGAGGGCATGGCAACCCACTCCAGTATTCTTGTCTGGAGAATCCCAAGGACAGAGGAGCCTGGTGAGCTACAGTCCATGGGGTTGCAAAGAGTTGGATACAATTGAAGTGACTTAGCACGCGTGCATGTTAAATATATTAATATATTAGTATTTAATATATTAATACTAATATGTTATTCAAACAATAAAACTCCTATCCCTCAATGCAAGTAGTCATCCAGAGCTTAGCATGTGAATTCCTTCAGCAGCTTCCATGTTGGACAAAGTTCTGCAGAGCCAGGTGGGAGGCCAGAAGTCCTCACCTGCAATGTTAGCCCTTATGTCCCTAAGCTACTAAGGTGACATGTGTTGTTCTTATCATGACTGTATTGTTAATATTTCAACTTGCAGGGAACAAGGGTATTCAATATATGCGTATCCTAAGCTTTGCTCAAAGGGCCTTTTGTTGGGCAGATATGATTAAATTTTACTTCAAACAACAGTTCCCGACTTTGGCAAATTTAGGTGTGGATGTGGCAGGTGCGTATGTCAATAAAAGTTGCATATTCTCAGTAAGAAAAAACCTTACTTACCTTAATCAGTGGTGGGAAGTGAAACAAGTTTAGGTAATCGTGGGTTAATTTCTCAATGGCTGACTGTTAAAAAAAAAAAAAGTTATTAGTGACCTGATAATGCCAAGAAAGGATTAAATTTATTGTGCACATATAAAGGCATTCTTTATTTATGTATTCCACAAAATGCCTTGGGGATGTTAATATCCAACATCTATTGAGAATAAACCTGATTGTTCACAGTATTATAGGTAGTTTTATAATTATTGAATGGAACAGGAAGGTATTTTAAAGATGTTAAATCTTAGAGTAAAAAAATAAGTAAAAGCTGTTTTCAAACACTGGTAGAGTACGGTAGTAACAAGTTAATATTCTAGGGTACAGAATGCAGCAGTCACCCCGAGTAACTGTGGGAAAAACAACAAAGAACACAAATGTATCACCAGAGGCTCCCATTAGGGCTGAAACCTCACTGAAGGGTTTACTGCACTGTGAGGGCTTTCCATGGATTTGTGTCCAAAGCTCTGTCCCCCAGTGGCGCACAGAGAACTCTTAAAGGAAAGGAGGACAATTTAAATTAGGATTCTTTTTCATACTCATCAGGTATAATCCAGCTTTTCTGTGAACCAAACCTATCACATAGAGAGTAAAAAGAGTATCAACGTGAGAAAAATGAGATGCATTTTTTTAAAGTGAAATGAAAGCTGTTGACACCTGGCAATGTAATCAGCACTTACTGGATGTTTGGCTTTATTCTTTCTACACGGCCTTCCAGGCTCAATGAGGCAGGAGCGAAGATAGGCTGAACAGGACAATCAAATAGCAAAAGGGTAGGTGGGCAGACTGTCCACTTTCCAATTTTATGATCTACCATCTGTGGGCTGAGAGGCTCACTCACCTAGAAGGTTTACAAATATGCCCTGCGAAGAGCATGGAGGGTACTTTCTCACCCTCAGGATCAGAGGGGTGGGGTAGTGTGTGTGTGCACAAGGGCCAGGTGTGTGTGTGTGTGTGTGTGTGTGTAGAGCACTCTGACAAGGGCCAGGTGGACTCCTCCAGGTCCTTTTGTGGTGTCCCATCCCGAATGGCCCAGCTTGAAGGATCCTTTCTGTATCTTCATTGCCTCAAGAGTATATGCAATATAGCCCTTTCTACATTGGCTTGGCCAAAAAGTTTGTTCAGTTTTAAGTAAAAATAAAAGACATTTTTCATTTTCACCAAGACTTTATTGAATAATGTATTCACTAACCAAACAAATTTTGGCCAACCCAATATATGTGGAATCTAAAATATGACACCAATGAACCTATCTATGAAAACAGAAACAGAATCACGGACCTAGAGAACAGAATGATAGTTGCCAAGGGGGTGGAGGTTGGGTGGCAGGCTGGAGTTAGCAGATGTAAGCTATTGTACATAGAATGGATAAACAAGGTCTGACTGTATAGCACAGAGAACTGTATTCAATGTCCTATGATAAACCGCAATGGAAAAGAGTCTTTTTTTTTTTTTTTAAAGAATATATGCAGGATGCTCCCAGGCCTCCCATGGAAAGGTCTGTTTCCATGATCCTTTCCCCTTATTCTTTCCCTCTCATATAAGCTTATTTGTCAGAAGTGCCTGGGACCCCAGCTGAGATTAAGAGAGTGTCACCTGGGGGCTAAGCATCCCCAACCCTTCCCCTCCCCTGGGACAGCCACTGTTAACATGGCCCTGGCTTTGGAAGAGGTGGAGGGTCTGCAAACCTGACTTTTGAGACCCCCACCTCTGGGGACTGACTGTCTTTCTGTGCACAAGCAGACTCTTCCAGGAGCTTTAGGGGTGTCTCCGGTCCCCGCAGATGCTGGTCACACCCTTCCTTTGAAACTCAGAACAGACACTCTACTCCCAACTTCCAAGACTATGAATTAAGAGAACCTGTATGTACATGTTTTATCTCTTTTCTGGGATGTAAATTCCTTAAGGGCAGGATTCTTTGTTTATTCACAAGCCCAGGACTCTGATTAGCAGGTATCCACTGTATTTGTTGAATAATAATTAATAAGTCTGGACATTGCTTGCTTTAATGATACCAGCCAGCATGGAGAGAAACTTAGACTGTCCTAGGCTGGGTCTGTGAATATTGAAATCACTGTGGCTGCAAGAGAGGTGAAGGGGAGTTGGTAGCTTCTTTTTGGCATCTGCTAAATAGGACAAGATTTACCAGATCTCCCTTTGAACCCTGAAACTCCTCTCTCTGTATCAGAGAAAAGAATATTTCCTACTGTGGTCATCTAAGCCAGCATTGCTTTTCAGGATGGATCTGCCCACAGTCATAGGTTGAGATTAAATTATGTACCAGCATTTGAGGTGTATGTGTGTGCATGAGGTTTCCTGTCCATCTTCTGAGAGGGAGGAGATGACAGGTTAAGGCTAAGCCATCATCCAAAGGGTGCTGAGGGGCTGTAAGGATGTCTTTATATGGATCCAGGGCCCACAGGATAGGAGTGGATGTGTTCTCTTTGGACCTCAAGGAAGATTTCCCTGGAAAGCCTGGTATCAGTAGCCCCAGCTGAGGAAAAGGGAACGGTTATTGGCATGTCGGTAGAGCCTTTGTCATGATGTGGATTTGGATAAGAAGTTGCTTTTTCTACATTTTCTTCTTTATTCTGTCTCTCTTCTTTCTAACTTGTGCATACGCCTCCATCCACTGACACTGGGGTTGAGGTGGTATGGAGACGAAATTTGATTTTCTTATAGGATCTCTCTTGAAACACACCTCAGATTAATAACAAGGTACACACAGATGTAAGCAAGCGTGGTTTGGTTTGAGTAACTAAAAAGCAAAACATAACAAAGAAACAAAAAAACAGATCTGGTTGTTAAACTACAGAAAAAAAAAAAAGCAACAACAAAAACAGAGGTTTAGCCTTGAACGGGTTCAAGAACGGGGGAAATGTTAGGACTTCCCGAGAAGATGAGGGATAAGAATCTACATATAGTGGTGTCTGTTCGGGTCAAAATTTGGAAGGTTGCAGACTGAACACACAATTCCCCTGGCTTTAGATGCGGTGGTGGTTCAGGCTTTGCCCAGTCTACAGACGTGCTCTGGCATTGCTGGGGTCCCTCATGGATATCCAGTCCGGCCTCAAGGGAAGTCGCCTCCCGCTATTGCCTGGGGGCTGGCAGCTCTGCCTGCGCACCTGGCCTTAGCCTACACGACCCTGCCGCCTACACTGAGGCCTCTCCCCTGGTGCTGCCCTGTCCCCAGAACACCTCCTCCTGTGTCCCTCACCCGCTCAGCACCTCCTGGTTCTTCAGCTCTCAGGCCCTTCACAACTCCCTCCAGAAGCCATTCCTCAGCCAGCCTCACCCCTCTTTTGTGGCCTATCTTAAAGCTGCCGTGTGATCATTTTTGCACGATCAGCATCTGTCTTCTCCACCAGACCAGAGACATCCTAAGGACACGGGGTGCCCTGCAGGCGTGTCCAGGTGACTTCTGCTGGACCCAAAGTCCAGCTCTGTTGTTTGGGGATTGTGTGGAGGGGGTAGGGGTCCCATGGGGGCAGCGGCTGATGCTCAAGTGGTGTGAAGTATGGCGCTATGACCATCAGCTCAGCCTCTAACACGACACGTGACCCACTCCATAGGGAGCGCTCAGCGGAGGTTTGCTGACGGAATGGTCTCCCTTTCTGACATACCTTTAAATGGATGATGTGCCCCTTGGAGATTATGCCCATGTCTTTCAAGTCTTCTTCCTCAAGAAGAAGCAGTCGCTTTCCTGTAATGTTGTTTTCCTTAAACAAGCTTGCATACACACTCATCTCTGCCGAAGAGTCACCTGAATGGAGTGATAAGAAGGCAGAAGAAAATTAGACTCAGTCACATCCCAAGCAAAGTTAACTCCATGAATTAAGAAGGTAAGTTATTCCACTTGCCTTTTCTGACGAGCTGCTGAACCCAAAAATACTGTGGAAGAGAGGACACACATGGTTTGGAAGGTTCAATCATGGTCAGTAGCCAGACTTAACAGTAAAACACATAGTTGCTCAGTGGGTAAAATATGTTTAATTCTTGCTCAACCACAAAGGGAGAACGGAAGATTTTCTCTTCATTGTTTTAAAGCTTCAAGTTTTCAAATTGGAGATATCCCTCCCTTTGGGGATCTTGGGCCCTTGGAGGACTACTGGTTTTACTTCTTATTTGAAACACATTTGAAAATCCCTTTGAGAAGACTCTTACTTATAATGCCTTTTCCATTCATGTGCCAGTGGTCCACTGGGGTGTTCAAGGGCCCTGATTTACCCAGGAATTATATGAAAAACAGGGACCACATTGCAGTGGACAGAAGAATGGATAACATGCATCCTCTGTTCTAGGCCTGGTCATGAAGTAGCTTTGTGGCCCAAGACGAGTTAAAGCATATGGAGCTTTCTACACAGAATGAGGTTGGACCCAGTGACCTCGGTCCTCGACTCTCACTTGGCATGTATTTACCGTAGTCCCTCACATTACCCAGGCGAAGGGAGACAGAATGGTGGGGCCAGACCCAGTTCTCTAGGGAGCCCTTGGCCCTGGAATTTTGTTTAAATGGTTTGAAAACCACTCAACCTCAGAGCAAAGACTAAAAATAGCTGTTGGGAGTTCAGTGCCTTTGAAAACATTTCTTCTCAAATGAGACGGGCCAACTTTGCACAGGGGATGAAGACATTATATCCAGGTCTGTAAACAGAGGAGATCCTAAGTCCTCTCTCCTTGTTAAGCAGGGCTGGCGGGAAATTTAGAATCCCTGGGGGCTCTGGGAATGGGAAGTAGAGGCAGCGGGTGCCAGCATCCTCCCTCCATGGAAGCCACAGAGATGAGCTCATCTGCAAGCAGCATCACTTCATCAGAAGACCAAGGGCAGGAAGGGATGTGCCCCGGCCCAAACACCAGACCGAGTCTGGTAAACCTTCCAGAGACCTTTTCAAGAGTTTCTAGTAACAAGTTGGATCTTGGGGTACCAAGTCTGTTTCCTGGGGTGTGGGCCTGCTAAAAAAGCATACAAGCTTTTTCTCCACCTTTCATTTAACAAAACCCTGAACTTGTAAGTTGGACCTGGACAGACATAAACCCCTGAGGTCTCTGATCAAGAGTTCTTAGCCCTGTTAACATTCCACCAAGGAAATAAGTTGCAGAGATGCAACAGGCTAAGGAGGCTTGTTCCTCAGGGGGTCTCCCCAGAGTGTAGGGTGTGGGATTTCCTTTGGATTTAAACAGTCTCTTCACATCCTCCGCCAAAAACGGGGCTTGTCTGCCTCCAGCTGTGGAGAAATGTCTCGGAACTCAGGCCCGTTCCTTCTTGGGAAGGTCAGAGTAAAGATGGCAAAATGAATAGGGCTAAGGCACTGCCTTTACCAAATCTTTCCCCACCGTGGTTCAAGTCCAACCCTGATCTTCTGGGAAAACTTAACATCACTTTTCTCCTGGTATGTTCATTTGGTATTCTGGGAAGCCCCTTTAACTGGGATTCATTACTGCATTTTGGAATACCTTTCAGAGCAAACAGGGAAGTGGAATCCTCTTTTAAGATTTGATGAGATACTTGCTTTGCTTGAGGCCTTACTTTAAATCATTACTGCCTTAAAAACAGAAAAACATGGAATTTGTCAACTTCTCCTACTTAGACTTTCCTAAGGCCCAAACCCCTCTACCTGCATTTTTAACTTGAGGACCTAGTTATGAACTCCTTGCCCAGGTTAAAGGAGGCATTAACAGAAGCAGCTTACCACGTCATCTTCTGTCCACGCGCCAATCTCAAAGGAAGGCAGCAGCTGCATGGGAAATATGAATGAAATAGGGGGGGAAAAAAGGAATATTATCATTGTCTTTTTGGCTTATCCCCTCTTTTCAATATTTTAGCTCTGGGCCGATGCTCTGGCTGGGTTCTTTCTGCAGGTTATGTTGGATGGAAACCAATCTTCCTGCCTGTTAAGACGAATTTCTCAGGGTTCTAAGGATGGTACCCACGGAAGCAAATCAAGTGTATCAACCTCTCAGTAACAATTCACTGCGCTTGGTGAACTGTTACAATGGGACTGCACATCATGGGATTTTCCTCTCTTGGTAGTTGGCACACTGAGAGTAGTGGGAGGTAAACCTCCCACAAGAAGGCCTTGGAAGTTGAGGAATTTCTGACGTTTGTCAGACACCAGCACTTTCTTTGGATTCTCAGTCAACATGGAGATCATTTGATTTTATTAATGAACATTCCAAAGCAACCACTAGGTAACTATATGTTGTAGATGCTTATTTTTAGAGGGGAATTTCTAAGTTTTAACTAAATGTCTTACTTGTACTGTATTTTAAAAACCGAATATTAGAAGGACATGTGAAATCAGAGCTGTCCGAAGGAACTCAGGTTGCGGAGTTGCTCTAACTAAAATGAAAGTAACCACCCTCTCTGGCAAGCGTACAAACACAAAATACAACTTTTCAGGAGGACTCCCACCTGGCCATTTTCAGAGCCAAAGGGCTACTTGCTTCAATATATGTTCCATGGCCACAGACTAAGTAATAAATATATAGGTGGCCAAAAAGTTTGTTTGTGTTTTTCCATAACTTCTTACAAACATTTTGACTAACCCAATACCTCCTAATGGGGGGAAAAAAATCTGTGTCTCATGACCTTAATTAGTTTGCTTTAGCCATTATCGTCCCTGGTGGCTCAGTGGTAAAGAATCCGCCTGCCAGTGGAGGAGATGTGGATTCAGTCTCTGGGTTGGGAAGATCCCTGGAGAAGGAAACAGCAACCCACTCCAGTACTCTTGCCTGGAGAATTCTATGGACAGAGGAGCCTGGCAGGCCACAGTCCATGGGGTCACAAAAGAGTTGGACACGACTTGCTGAACAAAACAGCCGTTACTTGTAACGAACTCTAACTTGCCGGCATGGCTGGGCTGCTCATGAGATAATGTGGCAAAGTGTCTTTCAACCCCTGTTACAAATAATATATTTTTTGTGTGTGTGTGAGTTGAAAAAAAAGTTGGATTTGGTTACTTTTATGCTTATGTAAACATCAGAGGGCGGGTGACTAATGCTCCTAACCTGCAGGTATTTTTAATTCACATGCTCAAAACCTTGCTAGGGAAGTCATACCCCTGCTTTCAGAGAGCTTTTGATTTAAGGGGGTGAAGTAGGTATGGATTTTACTTTTGGAGGAATTCACCTTCATCTTAGTTTCCTCAGTGCCCAGCAGAATGCCTGGCACATAATACCTGGTAAATCTTTGTTGAACAATTTGTTGAATGAGTAAAATTGAAGGCTGCATTTACTACAAAGCTAAATTCTCTGGTGTAGACTTCGGTGTCTATGGCTATACCATGGAAAAAGGATGTTTCATAGACTAACATGGGGATGGAAGGGACAGTAGCATGAGCTGGCATAGCAGGGTAAGGAGAAGAGAGGTGACTCCTGGACAGGAGAAGCAACAAGGCAGCACACTGACAGTGGGGGCGAAAGAAGAAGGAAGGATAGGCATGTCACATTTGCCTGACTGGAGCTTCAGGTACAGTGTGTGCAAGTCTCAAGATAAAAGAGAAATGTGGCTAACTCTGGCGGGCTATACAGAATTATTTTAAAAGCCCACTAGTTACAGTGAATCTGAATGCACAGAGTTAGAGATGTAGAGATAAGCTGCAAGGGTACAAATCGCTACCACTCCATATGTATTCCACTACCCCTGTGTGCTCCAATTCCTACAGGGCTGCCCCTTCCTCCTCTGAAATACTTAGTGTTTGTAGTCACATGCGCTCATCGGCTTGAATAATGCAGGAAGGAGAGTGACTTGAGAAACAGGATCGAAAACAGAACTCGATCAAAGAAAACACATGACAAGTTTTATTTCTTC
The DNA here is from genome assembly GCA_007570785.1 of Antilocapra americana. Classification (NCBI taxonomy): domain Eukaryota; kingdom Metazoa; phylum Chordata; class Mammalia; order Artiodactyla; family Antilocapridae; genus Antilocapra; species Antilocapra americana. The sequence continues at coordinate 48,560,837 of ML660200.1, read as the reverse complement.
ATGGGCCAGCTGTATATAGCTGCAGAAACATGTCATTCCCTTTTCCCATCACGGGATCAAATGTGAAACAAGGAAATTATTTGATTAGTTCAAGAAACAACAGACTGCATCTCAGAGATGGTCCCTGCGTCAAGGCTGGCTTTACAGGGAGTGGGTGTGTATGGAATGTTTTGATTTTTTATACAATCCCCAAATGTTGCACTGAACAAAATTGATAAATATTTCTTGAATAAAGGTTGTAAGTGAAACAACTAATCAAAACCAACATCTCTGGTTTTCATGTCAGAAGGAGAGGGGAAGAGTTCTCTTGAGCTCTGAGAAAGGCTTATCAAGATGACGCCAAGGGAAAGGGTGAGACCTCGCTCTGGTAGGATTCTTGCACGCTGCTTGCAAAGATCAGTGAGAGGAAGGCTGTGGAGCCAGGCACAGCTTCAAGATGGTTTGAATTTGGCAGGATAGGGAAGAGGAGTTAATGATCTCCAGCCACAGAGTGGCTTCCCATTTCCTTCATGTCTGCTGTCCCTTGTTAGCATATCCGTGTTTCTGCTGTAGGGTGAGTTCTAAGTCTTTCTGTCTCTCTTTGGGAATAGAAAAGAAACCAACAACGCACATTCACCTCGTGACTGCCCCGTCACTTTACAGTTTCATTATTTACACTCCACACAATTAATTTCAGGAGAGAAGAGCTCACACTCATGGGCACGTGTGTGACAATCATTCCTTCAAAGGATGTTGGGAATCCCACCTAACAAATCTCTGATATACACAGCCACACGTAACAAAGGGGTTTACTGTCAAAACGTTTATTGCAAAATGGAGTCTTGAAACAAAGGGAAAGCAAAGAAAAATTCACATCAAAATGAAATGTATGACACCAACTTGGATTTCTGAATACATAGTGGGCTTTGTGTTGGAATATCAAATTCCAACAAAGAACTCAATAACTGAGTAGTCTTACCACACAAGAGTAAAATTTCATCTTCCATACAAACATGATACAAGATTTTGGCATACGACTTGCTCAGAATAACATTGCGATAGAATATTTGAGAAAAACGTTTTGTTAAAAAAAAAAACAATAAAGTGATAATACCATCTATTCAAAGCTCACACTCAAAGAATATAAATATTTTCTATCATTTAGTACAAAAATTTTAAAACAGTGCAAAAGCAATATGTGCAGTGTATTGATTCTGACATTAAAAGATCTATTATTCTGCACACGATATAAAATAGTCAATGTAGGTGCCTGAAACTCTAATTCTGAAGTAAATAATCACATGCCAGAAAGCTCCTCACAGGCAATGGAGCGCCAGCTATACGCTGGAGTCCGAGGAAACAGAGCTAGTTGCCCAGATGTCCTGGGAGGCACTCATTGCTCAGAGAGGCTGCAGCTAGAGCTGTCAGGCTGTGCTACAATCGAAAGAACAGAACAGATTCTTCTCTCTGGCAATGCTTAAAATCTAAACAGGAAAACAGTCTTATCCCAAAGCAGCAAAAGGTACCTGATTATAGAAAAAGTATGCTCTATTATGTAGTAGTAGATTCTGCTAGTCTCAAGAGGCAGTGTGTCAAAGTCTAGTGTATCAAAAAAAAAAAAGATCAAGGTTTAACTCAAAATAAGTTTTAAAATGACCTTTCATGAAATTCTTACCACTCCAATGAAACCTCTGAAAAACAAAGTTGTGTACATCATAGAGCCATGAGAAATCATTTTAGATCTCTCCCAAACCTACCCCCCCCAACAATTCCTAGATATTCATGGGAATCAAGTTTGAATTCCCCAGCTGATGTTAAAGTCTAACAAATCTACTGCATATTAAAAATCACTAGCTATAAAATGGCCCTCAACATTTCCAGAGCATCAGAAACAAGTGTGTCTTCAACCTCTTCCCATTTGGTTATTTACATAAAATGTTAAAATGTGATTTTTCTTAAAAAAAAAAAAAAAAAGAAGACCATTAAAGAAACATGTTCTTTTAAGTTAACCTGGCTACTTCACAGAACTGCAGCTACCTCAGTGATATTTTTCTTTTTTATTTATTGTGAAATCAGTGTAACAGGAGACTGACACCTTGCCCCTCTCTCTTAGTAAATTTAGCTGTTTCATAAACTTTCTACCAGCATTCTTAAAGGGAAAGAAACAATTTCCCTAAGTAAGGATTTAAGATAAATGACATAATCAAAAAATTCAGATTGCATAAGTAGTTGTAATTCTGAAAATGCATCTTTTGACTTGGGTAATTATGTTTATGGGGAGAAAAATGAGTGTGGAACTCTACAACCACCAGGTTTAGCTGTTTCTCGGTGAAGGAAGGGACCATGCCATGGGCTTTTTGTATTTAATTGTTTTATTGGGTGGGACTGGCACATAAGGTTTGGGGCATTGGGCACTAAATATACTCCCAGACAACCAAAAATATGCCCCAGCATCACAAAACACCATTTGGGGACAGTGCTATTGTGGTTGAGAACCACTGAGAGGGTGTCATCAAATTCTACATGATCGGCTTTATGAGTAAAGAAGAAAAGATGAAAGAGTAGTTATATTTTCAGTTGTATGGCTCTGATAATTATTATCACAATTTGGAGTTTCAACTCTAATTGTGAATCTTTGTATTTCTCCTTTTTTTTTTTCTAGTTGATTTTTATTGGAGTACAGTTGATTTACAATGTTGTATTAGTTTCTGCTGTACAGTAAAGTGAATCAGTTATACATGTATCCATCCTTTTTTTAGAGTCTTTCCTTGTATATAGGTCATTATAGAGTGTTGAGCAGAGTTCCCAGTGCTATACAGTAGGTTTTTATTGGTTACCTACTTTATATTCTGTTTCTTTAACTCAGTTTCTGTTTATAAATGTACATTTTTGTAAGTCAAGTATTTGGAAATAATTCTAACACCAATAATTTACCATTTAAAAAACTGATCTGAAAGGTAAATTAAAAGCTGTATAATTAACATCTTCATTCAAAATGAAGATGACTAATGACTAATAAACATTTTTTAAAATTAATAGGGCTAATAATAGTCTAAAGTCTTCTAAATCATCTTCATAGATTGAATGAGACCACGTTAAAATTCTGTTTATATGATACAGACTGAAGGAATGTTCAAAACCCTAGAAAGGACACTGATTTGGAACAAAAAGTAAAATAGCCAGTGCCATACAGTAATTATCTATAGCTCAGTGTTGGAAGAGTTCAAGCTTATCACTGAGGTTATCAAGTCTGCTATATCTGGAATCTTTGTAGTTTCTCAATGATAGATTATTGAGCTATGACCATCTCTGGAATATTGGTCCGGAAAATGGCACCACTGAGAGATTAGAGAAATATTACCTGATTGATGATAAACCTATGGCTGGGTGATTACCCTTCTCTTTTGGCCCTATTTGGCTGCTTTTATTAATGCAAGAAAATCTTACGTATAATCACAATAGATCTAATTGCTATAAATTTTTTTAAATGTAAATTTAAAAGGTCCATCCCCTTCATTTCATACATTCTGAATTTGTTGCTGGTTAGTCTCAAATGAGAGGCAAGGTCTACATTCCTACAGAGGTACACACATCCCAAAATCTGCCTGCAGAGATTCCATAATCAGTGAGGCCCTTCCTGACCACACGTGCAAGTCCGCAAAACTCCTATGAGCTGCCTCCTCCTTCTCTGCTGCGTGCCCCAGTGTCCACTTAAATGTTTACTATATGATGCATTTGTTGTTTGTTGTCAGTCTCCACTTACTGGCATGTAAGCTGTATGAGGGCAAAGATTTTCATCAAGCTGTTCCCTAGATGGTATGGGGCACAGAGGAGGGGCTTGATGAATAGGGATGGATGGCTCTACCTTGGCCTGGGAAGACATGCAACAAGAGGCTTCGGACCACCTGGCCTCTGGCTCCCCTTCAGATTACATGGTCACAGAGCCCCAGGGCAGGCTGGGAAGGCAAGAGCTGAAAACCATTCCCTCTGCTCCACTCCAAGATCTTCTGCTTGAGTGGCTTGCCTTGAATCAGCGAGGACTCCTCTATGTCTGAGTGCAGACAGGATGCCTGTTTATGTTTGCACCTGTTTGTCACCAGCATTATATTGTGCTGTATGGGTGTATGGGTCTAAGTTTGCATAGACACAGGAAGTGTATCAGATTGGCTACGTGGAGAGCCCATCTTCAAGGGAAAACATTTATGGCTTCTTTCTGGGTTTGCCTGGTCTATGGGTGGTAGCAGGGCCTGCAAAAACCTCAGACTAGGCAAACCTTGCCACGTGCGTGGTCTTCAAAGGGCGTCAGAGTGGATTGCTCACATAGCTTACATTCTAAAGATGTTTGCTTTATCTTTCCTGAAAGTTGTTCACTTTAAACTTGCATCTTATCCTACTCAACAAACATTGCTTGAAATTGATAGTTTCATTTTCCAGGTTACAGAGACCACTTCTTTTTCAGTGTCTTTTCACTGACACAGTTAACAGTAGCTAACATTAACTGATCACTTACCATGGGCTTGGTATTGTGTTAAACGCTTTATGTCTATCATTTCATTTAACCCTCACAACAATCCTTTGAAGTAGGTACTATTATCATTCTCATGTTAAAGATGAGCAAACAGACACACAAGTTAAATAATTTGCCCAAGATTGCACAGCAATTTTTGAATCACAAGCTGATTTCAGATCCTTCTCTTTATGACTATTCTGTACTGAGTGGTCTACATTGCATACCCAGAACATTTTATTGGTAATTCTTCTCCAAATAAAGCAAGCATAGCATATTGATCATTTTATGATATTTTCCTACCCTTAATGGGGATTAGAAACAAGTCATGCTTCAAATTCCAGGAGGCTTTTTATGATCAAATATACTTAGAAATAGTGTTAGACAATATCTATGATAATATCCTTTCTTTAATCTCCTATAAAAAGACCTACACAAAGTTCCTTGGTTTGATAGTCAAATGAATGGCACTACTTTCAAATTTAGACTGAAGAAAAGTCTTTGTTCTTTTGCCTTTGTGTATATATATAAATTATTTTTATTTTTATTTATTTAAGTGTTTCATAGTTTAAACAAGCTTTGACAAATCTGTGATAACATTTGAAAATATCTCTCTGGCTAGCTAGGTTTTCAGAGCAGCATCAACATTTACTTCTCTTTAACACCAGTATAGCTGAGTCGGGTATTGCTTTGTTTTGTTTTTAAAAAGACAAATCTGGAAGGTTATATCTGCTATAAAAGGATCCTTCATTCTGCACTTTTGCCTAAGTAAGGACAGCTTCTTATAATATTTAGTTCCCTCTTTAAAATCTCTGTACATGTATTTAGAATCCAGGATTCTCATACCCCTCTGGAAAACAGACACAACCTATACACCCCTATGGCACCACATTAATACTCACACTGCCTGGAGGTATCCCTTACCCTCTCTTTCTCTTTGTATTAAGTATATACTTTGTATAATGTGTAAGCTAAGCCATAGATGACAGTGTGCTGTTAAGAAGCTTGTAGGGCGAGCACCGGTATGAAAGTACCGCTTCTGATGCTGGTTTCAAATTAGAGGGTTTCTCCTGCAAACATACTATTGAGAACATCTCTTGGGTTTTACTCTCAGTATTCTTAGCACTTAGGTATTTCTGTAGAAGTATTTGTTACAACTTCCTTTCATCTCAATTTTTTTACTGTTGGATTTTGCAGTCACTATCAATTATTTCTGACAGTACTGTGTATTTCCATAAGGGAAAAAAATGTAGTATGTTACAAGAAAATCAAGTGTCAGAGAAGAATTAGGAGTTAAGAGTGATTGTCCAAAATGTAAGTTTTTTGAAGCAATTGAATAAATCAAATCAAATTATAAAGTATTCATTAAAAAAAGCCAGAATGTCATTAGTTAAAAAAATTCTATATTGCATGTAAAATCACAAGTTTCTATAATCAGGCACCACATATGCTGATTCATTGAACAGACCTTTTTGGCTTAATTCCCCACTCCCTTTTCCTGCAAGCAAAGACAAATCAAAAGTAAAATTGTAAAGAAATGACAGTTATCTAAATGTGATTGGCCTAAAAACGCAGTGCTCGGTTTTCTACCTCCTTACTGGTTTTGTACAGACTGAGATAACAGGTTTCTTTTGTTTTCCCGGACATTTTCCATTTTATTACTTTGCTTTCTGCTTTCATTCACTATTATTATCCATGTCATTATCCTCCTCATCACCGTCATCATCATCATCATCATCATCGTCACCTTCTGACAAGTCAAAATCACTGAACCCCAGGGCCATGTTGACCTTCTTCCCCCTTCTCTTAGATGTGGTTTTGGAAGAATTCTGCTTGGCTTGCATGTTTATCTGCATCCCAGAATGCAGCACAGCTCCTGCTTTGTTCATTGAGAAGATATCCCCAAAGCCCATCAGCATCATGGCCTGCAGACCTTGGTTCATGCCATGGCCCTCCCCGTTACTTGTTGCTGTGATCTGACATGACATCTCTGCACTGTTTGACTCCTCTGTCTTAGATTCAAAGTAAGACTCCTCAGACATTCTTGCAGCAAGAGGCAAGAGAAGCTATCATGAGGGAAGAGAGGACAGAAGTAAAAAGAGAAATTAGGACCAATTTATATCAAGGGAACAGATACCACAAAATTAATGGGTGCTGCATGGAAAGTAAATGATTAGTGAAATGAATGTAGGGGATTATGTGAGAATTTATTAATGGCAGGTTTGGCTGCAGCGTGTTTATCATGACAGAGTAGATCACATCAAAGTTTGCAAAGCACTACAGCAAGGCAAATTTTCAAATAGGAAGGAACTTGTAAGTTTTAAACCTTCATTTTGCAAAACGAAGTAGTTTTTAGAATTTCTCTTAATTTTTCCCAAATTCCTATGGAAAAAGTTAACTATTATATTAATGAAGAAATTAAGTAGAGATTAATCTTGAGTAATAAAAAACAAAAGAAACAAGAAACCCTGTAACAAAGAAGAAATGCTTAGAGAAAGCATAAAAATAGTTCAGTAGTCAACACAGTTCTAGGGAGATTTGGATTATTAGCTATCTTTTTAGCTAGATTAAGTATCTGACTACATACTAAAAAGCAGTCTAGAATTCACTTGTCTCTATGATTTAATATAGGTAGATATATAATACTAGTTATCCAATTTATGAAATAATTCACTTATAAACAAATTTTAGATCATCTCTGACATCTAAGTATAAACAAGTACATGAATATCTGAAAATTGGGAGGACGGGAAACTAGCATTAATTTAGATTGTCACCCTGGTCTCTATCTCTACAAGTTTCTTTCTTTTAGCAGAATTTTTTTCTAGGAATTCTTCTCATAATGGATACAGACATTTTCAATCTTACATAATTATTTTAAACAGCCAACATCCATAAATGTCATTCATATACATTTCAGGGGTAGAACTGTTAGGCTCGGAAAGAATGAATGCCTCTTCTTTTGAGAAAGAAGCAAATTAAGACATATTTTTGATGCTATGTAAATAAGGGTAAATTTATGATAAAGTACAAATAATGTAATTCTGAGATGATCTTAACATTCTGTAAGTAAAGGTACTTTTTAGGGCTGATTTCCTAATTTTTAAATTAAAGTTGGAATTGAATTCTATTAAAAAATTATCTTAACTTCATTAGGAAAAGACCTCTGTAGTTATTAGTTCAATAAGAACTTCACATAATTCAGCTAAAAATCAGCAGCTACTTAGAAGAAATTGTTTTAAATCCTTTAAGACCAGAAACAGGCTATTCTTTTCCTTGCAGTCAAATTTTCCAGCCTCTCAAATTTTTTTTCAATTGTTACACATTCTCAGGATCTCTTTGTTGCTTATTTACTTTATTATTTCATAGGTCCTTCCTCACATTACATTAAGATCTCAAAAAATGCCTCTCAAAAATAAGTTTTATTTTTAAAAGAAGCAAAATGTCTTTATCAGGCTACAAGAATTGTTAAAAATAAACATTGTTTGTATTTGTGTATGGAGAATCCACCTCCCCAAGTATCTTTAACTAATGTTTTAATTTCAGGAAAGAAAAGACTGTTCTTCCTTGAAATAATACAATAAATCATTTTTTATGATGTTACTTAAATATCAAGTTATAAGATGAGGCTACACAGTCTCAGCTACTGAGTCTCCAGCCACTTCCTTTTAAAAAGGTTTATTTTATCCATCTCTCAGAAACCTCATTTAAAGTCAACTAGAAACTGATGTGAGGATAAAAGAAAAAACCTACTTATAAAATACCTGCGCACAAACCTTCTTTCCTTCAGAAATACCAGCTCTAAGCAAAAGAGACGTTAAAAGCAAGTACTGTACAGAAAGAAAACTTAGCTTCATAGGTTAAAAAAAAAAAAAGAAGAAAATCTTATTGAGATTGTGCTGCATGCTGTCCATTGTTAGATGGTAGCCCTCAGAGCAGCTCCTTTACAGAAAGTTTTCTGCAGTTAAAACACAAGCATACAACCTACTGTGCACCCAGTTTTTCATGATTTATTACACAGCTGCGTTACTAATAGCAATAATGTGTGCAAGGCAGCCCATAATTTCTTAGCAAAACTAATGCCAGTAAACCAAAGAGAGGTTCTAAAGCATACTTTAACGGCTCCTTTAAAGTTTTTTTTTTTTTTTCTTACAACGCTACATTTAGAAAGAGTCAAGCCATGCAGCGCTTTATAGCTTAAGATTTCAAATGTACTTAAAAGCCCCCACAACTCTCTTCAGAAGGTGGCCATATTTTTGCTTCTCATCAGTTCTGGGAGAAGCTGTGTTCCCTTGCAGATTCTTAGCGGAAGCTTTCCTTAATTTCTTTCTTGAAAGCTAAGATAAAATTCACCGAATTTACAAAATGTGGTACTGTTTTAATACCACAAGACAATTTTATGCATAACAAGTAAGTTTACTTGTTACTCGGTCCGTTCCTTTGGGATTCCTTGGATAACCAAAGTCATTTTTTAAAAAGTTAAATCTGATAGTAGACATTTAATTTCACTGTAGTTTCCTGTTTTGGATATCAGGTTCTTTCTCCACATAAATCAGAAAAAGAAGCAAACTATTTTATTCTTTAGACACTGTTAAATACTTTGCAGTTGGGCACTCGCTGCTTAATGGAGATTAAGACTTTTAAAAGTAGGAAAGTTTTTTGAAGATCACAAATTGAAGGACATTTAAGTATTTGGGAGGTATAATTGCCAAAGTAGCTATCAAACATGAATTTAAAATATATAACAAGTGTACTTTTAATCATTATTTCTTGTGATCTTAAGGTGGGACAAATATTGCCCGTTTAAAACCCTGGAAAAGTCAATGATAAATTTATACTTAATTCTTTAAACAATAAATTATTTAAAATAGGGAAGAATGTTCTTGTTTTCTAGAGTAACTTTTCTTATGTTTATTAGCTATTTGTACCTCTTCTTTTGTGAATTGTGTACCTATAGTCTTTCCCCATGCTTCTGTTGGTGTCCTAGGTTTTTTAAAGTTATTTCTGTGATAAATATTTCATTTTACGAATTTGTAGTTTGTTTTTATTTGAATGTCATATTTTTGTAATACAAAATTTTTTATTTTTTAGTAGTGAAAAAAAATAAAACAGGAAAGAATGGTGAAATTTGACTAGACTTTAATATATCATGTAAACATATAAGCTCAAGTTAAGTGTATAAACAACTAAATTCTTAAGAAGAATTTTTATCTTAATCCAAATACAAGATTTGGAAAACACCAAGATATTTCTTGGCAGAGTAAATACTTGAAGCTTGTCCTGAGAGAACTATTTTCCCACTTTTTTGCTGCCCATGATCATGACCCTACATTGAGTAAGGAATATTAATACTCATCATTTATAGATCATGAAGTTAGCTTTTAGAAGGAAAACTGGTTATGTTCTGACACATCCATGACTTTCTCAGACAGCTAACTGCCTTGGTGTAGTGCTTATGAATTACTGATAGACTCAGTCTAAAGAGTGAGTCTGCCTCAAGGCACAGGCTCTGGGGACCTCATGGTGCAAAAATACACTGAATTTTATTTTTGTAATTCTAACATACAAACACTGACAGAGTAACCGTTCTCAGGGAAAGAGCCAGCAACAGGATAAGCTTTTCTTATTTCTTAAATTTCTGGAACTTTGTTAATTGAAAAGAGACAGGAAGCGCTACTCAAGTATAAATGCAGGTCCTTGCATTACGGGTGCAGGCGGCACTAGGCAGCAAGTGAGGCGGCGGCGGGGGGCGGGGGGGGGGTGCCATGCTGTCATGCTCAGCCAGTCTCCTGAACGGGGGTCAGAAAGCCCCACAGGGAGCACTCACCGGGGTGTTGGATTGCTCTGTCAGCTTTTGCTCCCACATCTTTAGCCGTCTTTCTCGTTCTTTGAGCTCCTGCTCTTTAAAGCTGAGGTCACGTTCTAGTTTCTTCAGTCTCTCAAGAGTTGCTTCAATTTCACACCTGCAGGAGGACATAACTGGTTTAAACCTCAACTTTGCTCAAGAGGTGTTACGTGCTGAGGGGTCCATCACAATGCTTAATCAAAGGGAAAGGCTAAAACCTGTGCTTTGAAACCAAACAGTCAACAGCGGGGAGAGCAAACTGGTCCATCCTAAAGGAAATCAACCCTGAATATTCATGGGATGGACTGATGCGGAAGCTGAGTTCCGATACTTGGGCCAAAAAGCCAACTCAATGGAACAAAAAGGTGCGGGTATCAATTGACCAAATCCAACTCAGGGAACAGCTGCTGAGGCGGATCTGGACTTGGGTCACACATTTTACTTTCCAGGCTGTCTGCAGAGCAAGGGAGGCCAGGAAAGTAAGTGTAAAAGCATCTGTTGTCAACCCTCTGTCCCATTTGGTGGTGCCATTTGAAAGTTATAAAACCATGTAAGTCACACTAGAGTTCCTAAAGAAAGGCAGCAAATTGACAACCTTTCAGATTATGACTGTATCATAAAATCCAAATTTTATTTTATATTTCAGACATAATATTATGCCCATTCATAAATAAGTGTTTTCATTTTTCAAGTGAAGGACTGTGGGGGAAAAAAAAACCAAACTCAGTGTAGAAGATCTTGGGTTAAACTTAAGCAACAAAAAGGAAAGACAGAATGAGCCATCTTCAGTAAATGAGAGGGTGAGAAAGGAGGTGCAGAGCTGGGCACACAGGGCTCTGGGAGGTGGCAGGGGCCTGCTGCTGCCAAGCCCAGTCCCAACTCTCCTGCAGGGGGGGCTGAGCTCACTGATGTCCTTTCTGATCAGGGTAAAATGGCCAGCACATTTGATTTCATTTGTAATGTAAGCCTAGGATTTATCTCAAGTTACAGCTCTGGGAGCCCACTCTGATTTTGAGCCCTTCTGGAAAACAGATCAGCAGTTAAGTAAGCTAGGTAAGCTGAGAGCTGCTGCAGAAAAACACCGAATAAGTAGGCTTCCTCAGTCTGTGTCTTCAGGGTCAGCTCCCATACACGGCTTTCCCAGAAACCCTAGGATCCTGACAGCAACGATCTTATGCCCTGAGAGATGTAACTCCGGAGGGCAACACAGAACAGCTGCCCCCCCTGGCTGTCCCCTCTGTTTTTCTTGGTGCATTGTTTTGCATCAAATGCATTGGTTGATGCACTTACGTAATCTTTCTGTTCTGAAAATAAAGTTTGTATGTTTTAAGTTGATGGAAATTATGGTTTTCCTCTTAAACCAACTCCAACTAAGGTTGACTTCAACCAATATCAGTTTTCCCTCTGTCGGAAACAGGCAATGAACTATAATTATCTTCTTTTAATAGAAACTTTCTTTGAAATAAAAGGTCAATTCATAAAAGAAGCTATATTATATACATTACAAGATAAATAGATAATGTACAGTATTATGTCTAGTGTTACATATTAAATGATTTGTACTACATCCAAATTTCAAAGATTAGTTTTTTAAAATCTTTGTGTTTTTTAAGAAAATATTTGGCTGTGCCAGCTCTTAGCTGGGGCATGTGGGATCTAGTTTCCTTACCAGGGATGGAACCTAGGCCCCCTGCATGGGGAGCTCGGAGTCTTGGCAATTGGACCACCAAGGAAGTCCGTGTATTTTGTTTCTAAGAAGGTATGCTAGAGTGAGTATTTTGATCACCGAGGCAGAGCGCAACCAGCAGAGAGTTTTGCCAAGAGACAGGGACCTGAACACTCTACCACAGCACCACGGAGCTCACTCAGCGCAGGCGACCACAGGCCTGCAGACAGTCACATGGGGCAATGGGAACTGAAAACACGGCCAAGAGGACCACACCTTCTGTCCTTAATGTTGGTGACCACTACTGCCAATCACAGGAGGAGAAACGAGATGATCATGTGATGAACAGGAAAGGTTCACTGACACTTGATTTCTTTCCTATCACTTATTGGGTTAAAGGAAAGGGCATAGTTGATATGGTTTTTAATAAGCTAGTCTTAAAAAGAATTTTCAGAATAATCGTTTCATTTTCTAAGACTAGAGGTTTCATCTGGTTTAGGTGTCGGGGAAGCTCCATCAGCAAACAAGCATTTGCTGGAAACACCAGAGCAGGACACAAGTCCACCCTCACTGAGACTCGTAACTTCCTACACATACTTTGGACCCTAGACCCACGGTTTCAGGCACCAAATAAGAAGTCAGAGGAAGGGGAGGAGCAGCCCGTTGAAATCCAGGTGACCTGAAAACACATTTTCTTCTTTTCAACCCTTGGCACACTGAGTGGGGTCGTTGTTTTCCCTCAGTCATCACCCAAAACCACCACGCCCTGTGATGCTCCTCGTTGTTAGACGGGAATCAGTCGAGTCAGGTGAACACTGCACGCAGATGAGCAGCGGCCTGACAACGGCCACAGCTGCGGGGACAGCCACACAGTGTGCACGGCAGGGCCCGGGGCCAGGCCCCTGCTCTCCCCACTGGCTCTGTCTCCCAGGAGGACCTCAGGTGGGCTGCCCCACCTGTCCACGTCTTGGTTCTCACACCTCTGATGTAAGTTAGGGGTGCTGTGTGGATTTAAAAGGATAATCCAAATAAAGCACAAGCATCTGGTTAAGAATGTAATAACAATAGCTGTGTTCATTATTGTTATCATTAGCATTATTATTCCCCCCCCCCGCCCCCGGTTTTAATCAATTGCCAAATTCAATGAAAACAGCTCTGCTGCCTCTTAAAGTGTAGTTTAGTGTCTCTGGTAAAGATATATATCCTTTCTCCAGCTCTCAGGATTAACTTAGCTCCTGAAAGAGTCAAAGAGGAAGCCCTCTGGGCAACTGTTTGCCTTTTATTAAAATACATTAATGTATTACCAATTTTACGTCTCTCATCTTTTTAGCTTGAAGCATTAAAAAAATATTGGTTATTCAACTAATCCAGAGTTACTGTAGAAAAAAGATAATATTGAACTTTTTGTACTTTTTTTCTATGTGCACATATATGTACATGTAAATATGTTTATTTTAGAACAAATGAAGTCATTCTGAACATACTGGACTGTAGCATTGATTTTAAAATCATTTACCAGATCTGTATATAAGACTCAACACTGTTTTGTGTGTGGAGCTATCATACTTTTTAAGTCATAAAAACCACACACACAAAAAACCAAGTTAGTCTTGTTTCACTTGAAGCTCACTTCCAGTTTTACAGTTCTAAAGGTTGTGATAAACAAGTGTCCATACATTCTCACACAATATTCTCATCTACTTTTTAGGGATGAAATGGCAATGGGAGAGATGTCTGATCTATACAGTCAAACTCCTCCAGAAAGGTATTTCTCCCCCAGCAAAATGTGAGGAAGTTTACAACACCAGATATTTTCCTGATACGAATTTTTGCCAATCTGATGAATCAATTGTGTTCCCTTTTATTTGGCTGCTACATGAGGTTGAATACTTTTCACATGCTTATTGACCCTTTGACTTCTTTTTTTGTGAAATGCCATTTTAGGTTCTTTAGTATGATATTTTAATTAAAATGTGATTTTAAAGACAGAAGTGGTAGTTTTCCGAGTGTAATCTGGGGACTTACGAGCACTTTTCAAAAGTTAGACTGGTTTTCAGAATAACATTAAGGCACAAAATAAAATTAAAAAAAATCAAAAATCAAAAAAAAAAAAATTAAGGCATGATTTACCTTTCTACTCTCATTCTCACAAGTATTGACTTTTCCACATGCTTCCTGACATGGAACAGCACCACCAGCTGAATGCAGGAGCAGGATTAATTATTGTTTTTCAAATGAATCAATAAGTATCTATTTAAACTTTTTTCTTAGTTCTGATTTTGAATGTGGTAAATACTGAAAGATGTAACTCATTTAAACAAAAGCCCTTTGGAGTCCTCAATGATTTTTTCAGAGTGTAATGGAGTCCCGAGACTAGAAACTTTTAGAACAACTGATATATCAACTAGGAAAAAGAGCTGTAACAGTATGGTGTTTGTCTAGGAAATTTATTGACGGTGGGCATTGCTTTTGGTCTTTTGGAGGTTTTGCATTTTAATACAGAAAACTTCTCCCTTATTTTCTGGTTGTGTTGACATACTTTAAAGGCTCCCTAGCTCATGGATATTAATAGTAGTATTAAAATCCTACTAATCCTTTGGCTAACAGATCAAACAGCAGTTCCTCAGGGAATCCCTTTATTAAACCCTCAGACTAGATTAGATTTCACGGTTTTATTGTCTCAGACATCCAGCACTGTCCTGTCATAATACTTATCAAAGCAGTAATGAAGAAGTTATTTGTATATTTGTATTCAGTAATCTGATATTAAACTCCAAGTGCACCGTTACTGTTCTGTTCATCACCAGAGCCCATACCTAAAGAACATCTTTTCCCAGCAAAGGTTTACTGAATAGCTGAATGAATGAATATAAGAAGCACGTCTATCAAACCAAACAAATCCACTTACATGTTTCTGTCCTCTTGTGTAATACGGTGATGTCTTTTAATATTATGACTACTGTGGTATTTCCTTCTCCCAGTATTTGTTGAGCAACCGCAGTGTTCAAGGCATGTTCTAGATACTGCGGTTACAGTGATGAACAGAAGAGATGATCTGAGCCTCTTACAGGTTAGCCAGGAAGACATGCCATTATTAAACAAGAGACTGCAGAATTACTTATTAATTTCAACAGAGGGTATGAAGGAGATGCTCTCAGGGCACATAAAGTGGAACCTCAGTGGGTCTGGGGTCAGGACCCACTTGCTTGAAGGAGAGCTGTTCTCAGCCGCTATCTGAAGCAATGGGTCAGGGCCAGGCTGGGTCTGGGCATCAGGGCTGGTATGCTGCTGAAATGGGATGAATTTTATACAGAAGAAACCGCATTTGAAAGGGTTCTGTATGAGGGAGAAATAGACACGTGTTGAAGGACCAGAGCCAAAAATTGAGGGGTAGAATGATGCTCAAGATAAAGCAAGAGCACAGAGGGTGTCGTGAATCTTGTTTTTTGGCCTCTGTCCTAGGGTTATGGGAGCTCTTTATAGTGATTTAAGGGAAGTGATCTGATTAGATGTGTGCTGATCTCTTACTGTAGGAAACAAATATTACTAACATGTTTTGTTGATTTTTTGAGCCCAAAAAACAAAGTCCCTCATACCTAGACTCTAGCAAATGATATTACTTTTGTATTACTAAGTAAAAATTCTTTTTAACTCACCGGTCCTAGAGATCCTCAAAGAATAAAAAATAAATACGGTTATTGTAAAACACCAAACAGAAAGCCCAAAGAAGTGTGCAATCACCGGACTGAACACCTCCGTCCTTTTTAAGTGCCTGCAGTATTCATTTGCTATCGGCAGGTGGCGTGAGGCGTCACGTTACTACCCAGAGCTATCAAGAGCAGGGGTGAGTTACTTAAATCTCTGCTGAGTCAGGGAGAAATGTCAGAGCCCAAACATGTTATTTATATTCGTACATCATGTGACCTGGCTCAAATGTCTCAGCGCTGGCTTACTTCTTCCCCTCACACAATACAATTCTCTCATTACTAAGTTTGTTTACATTTGACACAATGTAATAGGATTTATAACATCAAAAGTTTTATTTTAAAAGTGTTTTTACAGTCTCCCTACCTCTCCCATCAACAGAAAAAGTGCTCTGCCTATTTCCAAGCAGACAGTATTTTTATTTCTCACTGGACAGAGGCCAAAGTTTCCTAACAGGGAGTGTATACAGAAGGAATGTCTGATAACTGCCTTTTGTCTCAGAAGACACTGTTTCAATATTCTTCCTAAACACTCAGGTATATGATAAAGCAGCAAGCTTAGAGGAACACTGTTTGCTTACATATGAGATGGAGAGCTTATTCAATCTCCAAAAATTTTTAACACAAAAAACACACAAAAAAGCCCCAATTTCTACGAAATTGGGACTGTCATCAAGCTCCCAGGTTCTCTTCCTGTCTGAAGCTAGTCACCCACCATCCCTTGAAGCCAGATGATGTAAACTGGGGTGTGAGGTACCTACCTCCATTCTGCTTTGTTGTGCAGGAATGAATTACACTGGTCAGAAAGCTTCGAATCGAGTGACATGGACTCCAAGATTGAAATGATCTGCTTGAAAGAAGGCCGTTTCTGCAGAAGAAAAAAAATAATCACTTGTTAGGACTTAGGAAAGTAGATCTTTAAGAGAAAATCCACCAGCATAGTAATAACCATAACAAAAATAACCGTAACAAAATAAGACATGATGTAATATCCTGATTTTGTTCTTTCACAACTGTCAGACTGCAAAGGAACCATACTAATTTTCAATCAATTATTCATAATAGGCTCAGATGTCATTTTTCTGTTGTGTTGTCTAAGGTTGGAATGATTATAATATTTTTCCAGGTAAGGAAAGTACTAATCAGCTCTTTTTGGGGTATGATTAAAGACTCCTGAAAGGAAACAGTTAAGTCTTTTAGAAATCTATCTATGTGATACAGCAAGCATAGTAAAAGTTTAACGGTAGGGTCTGGGTGATAGGGGTCTTCCTAGGTGGTGCTAATGGTAAAGAATACATCTGCCAATGCAGGAGACATAGAGACATGGGTTTGATCCCTGGGTCAGGAAGATCCCTTGGAGGAGGGCACGGCAACCCACTCCAGTACTCTTGCCTGGAGAATCCCACGGACAGAGGAGCCTGGTGGGCTACAGTCCCTAGGGTTGCAAAGAGTCGGACAGGAATGAAACGACTTAGCATGCACACATGCACACTGGGTGATAGGTGTACCAGTGCTCACTGCAAAATTCTTTCAACTTTTCCATGTGTTTGAAAATTTTTATAATAAACTGTTGGGGGAAAATTACTTATCAATCTAGCAGAACTTACACAATTTCCTAAACCAGTTGCTCAGAGAAAAATTCCCCAATTTTAAAGCCATCATAACTTCACTGTTCTCAGTGTTTATTCCACAATATAACTAGCTTTGGTGCTGGGAAACGCTCAGGTACTGTTTACCAGAAATTGAAAAAGCAGTGGTTAGGTGTATTTCTTTAGCTAGCAAAAACTACCCTAGTCTATCTCTTTAGACTCTAGCCAAGGTGGAGACAAAAGGTTAAAACAAAAACGGAGAAAGATAATAAAAGGGTGATGCACATTCTCTCTTTATCACGCCTCATAATTATACCATTTCTGAACAAATTACAGTTGCAGCAATTAAAACATGCATTTTAATTTAGGAGCACAAAAACAAAAAGAATGTTGAGGTGGCTTGCTTTCAGGACTTGAGTGTTTCCTACATTAAGAAAGGTAATTTTTTCTTAGGAATATAAAACTGGAATATTTATTCTGAGTTCTGCCATTATCGTCCTCTTTCAAGGGTATATATGTGTGTGTTTAAAAAAAGGGTGTAGGTAGCTAAATGTCACTGATGGTACATTAAGCCTTATAATAAGCAAAAAGTGCCTTAAGTTGGAAATTTGAAAAAATTATATTTGTCTTTTTTGAACGTGTTCCCATTTTAATTTCTCCATCCATGTGTCAGGTAGCAACAGAGAAAATGTTTTGTTTGTACAGGAGCTAATTATATAATACATATAGGATTTTCATTTTTCATGGAAAAGAAGCAGGAGGAGCTGACAAATTTTCAAAGAATAATATTTTTCCCTACACTTAATCATTCTTGAGATAAGGTAAAACTTCTTTTGTAATTGGATGGCAAGTATCCCTGGAAAAATCTTTATTTCATATTTAGAATATGCTCCCAGATGGAAATTATCAAAGTGAACATTCAGAGCACAGCAGCAATGTAGAATCATATGTTAATATTTCATGAGTATTTTGATCACAGAATACAACATGTGGTCTAGGATTTTCCTCCAAAGGGGCTTAGCTTCCTTTTATGTATTATGTAGGCTCTGCCTACTTAAAAAGGCACAACCAGAACAATTTATTAAGCATCTGTATACATTATTTATTATCTTCATATTATAGGTAAGGAAGATCAGTCTCAGAAAAATAAGAATTGCCCAGTATCACACAGGTAGCAAGTTAGAGAACCAGGGTCTATTCTCTTAAATCCTTCAAAATATTTTATCACATGAGGGTAAGATATTACTTCCTATCAAACTTGGAGCTTTAACTATTACTTTGTCCTTTTTCAGAAATGTCATTTTAGAACTTGAACTAATACCCACCTTTACTTTCTTTTCTTAAAAAAAAAGGTTTTTTTTTGAGCAGCTGATCAAAACCATTGGAATGACCCAACATTTATCTAATAGCAGTTTTTTCTCTTGTACACATTTCTACCTCCTCGTTGCAAAAGAACATACTTCTACAGGTGAGCTGAACATTTTAGTCTATGTGTTAATACTCTAGAATCTAAGGACTGAAAATAAAAATAATTAAAATATATTTTAACCAACTACTGCTGTATCTATGTGCATAGGACTGGCACCAACTTCTGTTTGAATTGCTCTATACTTCTAGTCAGAGAAGAGCTCCCCTGGTGGCTCAGATGGTCGAGTCTGCCTGCAGTGCAGGAAACCTGAGTTCAATCCCTGGGTTGGGAAGATCTCCTGGAAAAGGAAATGGCAACCCCTCCAGTACTGTTGCCTGGAGAATCCCACGGACAGTAGAGCCTGGCAAGCCCCTGTCCATGGGGTCGGAAAGAGTCAGAACGACTAATCCTTCCTTCCTTCCTTCTAGCCAGAAAACTAAAACATGCCTCTCAGGAAATAAACATTGGTCTGGCCACTTTAGTCAACAACAAATTATACATCTATTTGCTAAATATACAGGAGATGCTATAGGGAAACAAAGAAAAACTAACTCTATTCCCTCATGAAGCCTGTAATCCATTTAGGAAGAAAAGATATTTTTAAAAAATGCAACAGCACAAAATGAAGGAGCAGCCCAGACTGTGGTTCAGGAAAAAGAGTACTTAGTATGGGCAGGGGAAACAGTAACTGGAGAAGGCTTGATGATGAAGTAATCAGGAGGGGAAAGAAAAGGAAAAGAACATGTTTCAGGAATAAAGAAGGTGTGCAAGGTATGTCTAGAGGAGAGAGCAATGACTTAGAAATGTGAGCTGGAGGCATAATCAAATCGAATATAGAGGGCATATATTAGTTGTATGAGAATAAAATGCCATGAATTTAGGAAACAAAACTGATCTAAATCTTCTTCATACTTCACAGTGCTAGAAGACAAGACTCCTCTGATATTAAAGAAGCGTCAGCTTACTACCTGTTAAAAAGACATGCCAGCTTCATGGCATCAACTCTGGACCTAACGTCCTTATTATGTAGGTGATTACACTATCATTTAATTAATATACCATAAATGTATATTCTTAGAATTTTAATTAATATAGTATAGAGTTACAGCTTAAGAAATTAAAAACCTGCTTTGCGTACTGAAATATAATTACAATTACAGTAATCTAGTTGCATTCATCTAGTTTAGCACTAATAATTTCGGGTGAAATTTCTATTTGAGTATCAGAGAGAAAGGGCTCCCCTGATAGCTCAGTTGCTAAAGAATCCACCTGCAATGCAGGAGACCCCAGTTCGATTCCTGGGTCAGGAAGATCCCCTGGAGAAGAGATAGGCTACCCATTCCAGTATTCTTGGGCTTCCTTGGTGGCTCAGCTGGTAAAGAATCCACCCGCAATGCGGGAGACCTGCATTTGATCCCTGGGTTGGGAAGATCCCCTGGAGAAGGAAAAGGCTACCCACTCCAGTACTCTGGCCTGGAGAGTTCCATGGACTGTATAGTCCATGGAGTTGCAAAGAGTCAGATAAAACTGAGCAACATCCACTTTCACATCAGAGAGAAAAATACTACTAAAATGACCAAATATGCCACAATGGATGTATAAATGGTAGTATATGAAAAGGTTGTATTTTAATCATATAAAATAAATATTCTACAGAAAGCTTGCAAATAGCCACTTATAATTTCCACCAGATTAGCTGCAAACTGCAGGCATTTCTCTTCATGCTTAAAAAGCCCCATATTCAGCAAAATCACACACTAAAGTAAAGTAGGGCCCATAGAGGGGCAAGACAGACCATTCAAAACCTATCAACTTTGTCAAAAAAATTCATAAAACAATAGTAAGTGGAGTCACTCAGTCGTGTCCAACTCTTTGGGGCCCCATGGACTGTAGCCTACCAGGCTCCTCCGTCCATGGGATTTTCCAGGCAAGAGTACTGGAGTGGGCTACCATTTCTTTCTCCAGGGATCTTCCCTACC
Organism: Antilocapra americana; assembly: GCA_007570785.1. Classification (NCBI taxonomy): domain Eukaryota; kingdom Metazoa; phylum Chordata; class Mammalia; order Artiodactyla; family Antilocapridae; genus Antilocapra; species Antilocapra americana. Next base: position 48,540,160 of record ML660200.1, on the reverse strand, counting down.
CAGGGATTGAACCCAGGTCTCCTGCATTGTAGACAGACGCTTTACCATCTGAGCCACCAGGGAAGTCAAACAATAGTAATCCTAAACAAAAATACTAAACAGTTTAAAAATTGTTAAATTCTTTAGTTAATTTACTAACTAAATACAGGACTCTAAAAAGGGTGAAGGTCGTTTGATGAACAGGAGTGAAAGCAGATTGAGCCTGCTGGTTTATCAGGGCAAAGGTGAAATGCACAAGGCTGGGGAGAAGGGGTGTCTTGATTCTGTGTCCGTTGCTGCGCTACTGGCTGCACTGATGTGCTTGGAATTCAGCTGTTCTTACTTGTGGAATGGAACAGTGTGCTTTACTTACGATTTACCCTGAATTGTGTGGTACTAACACGATTCCCATACTCACCAAGTGTTTCTGAGTTACTTCCCCTAGACAAACCACAGCCTTCCATATCCGTGGATTCAACCAACCAGAGTTCAAGTTGGTTGTTGAATGCGAGGAAGTGTAACCCCAGTTGGAGTGAAGGGAAGGGCTGTGACTGAATCACCCCATTATATATAAGGGACTTGAGCATCCATGGATTCTACTGGGGTCCTGAAACCTCCCCTGAGGAGATGAAGGGAATGGCTGTGTATGTTATTACCATTCATTCTTCTTGAAGGTCACATAGGGACTGGGTTTAAATTAAGGAAAAATTCCATTCGCAAGTCTTTTTATTTTTTTCTTTCTAATCTATCTTTAAAAGGTCAGTTTGTGATACACTTACATCCATGAAAGACTGCAGAAATTTGAACTTTAAAATTTTAGTTCTTTTCTTGAGTCTCTCTCTCTTATTCTAATATTTCATCTGTGAGGATCTTTTTTATTTTTAAACTTTTTATTACAGCAAATTCCAAACACACACCAAAGTAGAGAGGACACCCTCCATACACTTATCACTCCAAAAATCATCATGGCCCACCCTATTTAATCTATACCGTCATTCATTTCCCTTCACTGTATTTTGAAGCAAATCCAAGACTCGCCTATCATTTTATCTATAAACACTGCCGTATGTATGTGACAGTGTTTTAAACCAATCTTTGCAGGAAAGGGAAATGGGCCATTTGTGCTTGAATGTGATAACCACATGAAAGCCTCAATTTTGGAATTTCTCCAACTCTATTGTGACAGCTTAAAAAACATCACTGAAACTCCACAGGGAGTGAGTATCGAGCTTCTCTGGAAGTGCTACTTTTGCCTGGTTTTTGGCTAGAAAGGCAATGTGGTGGCCGGGCTCTGCAGCGCAACAGATGGCGCCCTGGACTTCTGGTGCAGAGAGGCGGTGTGGTGTGGGGGGTGAAGTGCAGGGACTCATGCCAGGCAGCTCGGGTTCGGCCTCAGGCTCCACCGCTTACAAGCTGTGTGGCCTGGACCTCACTACTTGACCGTGCCTTGGTTCTTCATGTGTAAAATGAGGACAATAACAATACCCAGTTCATAGAGATATTCTGAGAAATAAAGGAGCTGATATACTTCAAGTGTTCAGAACAGTGCCTGGCCTATAATAAGCACGGTGTGCTGGTATTTATATAACGTGAAGGTGCAAGAGTTATTGAAGATTAAAAACAAGGAACAAAATTCTTTTTTACTGACTCAAGAATGCTGGAGTGCTATAAGAAAGAGCCAGTAATGAGACTGTAGGTTTCATGCCAAGCAAATGTCAGCAGAAAGCCTTCACAGTCAATCTGGGGCTCAAAGGAACAGCAACCCGTTTTGCTCTGTAATGAATTTGATTAACCTACGTTTTAAAAACTCAAAGCCGGACAAACAAGTGAGATTTCAGAACAACAAAACAACAAATATATATATATATACCTTGGCATCAGCTTCCCAACACTGATGCAACAGTTCAGCAAAACTCCTAGGGCAACTGCTTGGAATGGTTAATCTCTATAAGAGAGAAAGAAAAAAATAAGCCCAAACAAAACAAAATACAGGCATTTTCTCTTAAAGGAAGGAAATACTAATTGGAAGATATGAAAGAATTAATTTAGTAGCATAAACAAGACATGAAATTTAGAACATCCTTTGATTAATATGTGACTGGAGGGAATTTATGTTTAGATCCATAGTATCTAATCTCTAATGACACTTTACCTTTTCCTCCAAAGAGGAAGCATAGTGGATGAAGAAATCAGGTTCAGAACAACAAATGCAACAAAATAAAGAATCTGGTCAAAAGAAACTACAGTAGGAGAAGGGCAAGTTGGAACTTACATAAACCTAAACCATGAATCTATCACTGTATTTTTATAGGTAACTATGAAAATTGCAATTAGGCCAGGTAACTAGGAAACCAGTTCAGCTTTGGCAGTAGGTGTAGGACTTCTGAAAACATCTCGAGCACAGAGATAATTTTACAGAAGTATTTTCTCAGTGGCAAATGAGACATTCTGAATGGATGACTCATCATGGCTTAGTTTTGGCCAAACCCATAAAATATAAGGACTTGATAGAACAAAGAAGATAATGTGAAGACTAGTCTTGTTCTAACATTCTAGAACAGTGGTTCTCATAGAACATGTAATTCTCCCAGAGGCAGTTTACAAATCTACAGAGACAGTTTTATTTTAAAGTCTGGAGGGTTGTACCTAGAGCAGGTCAAGAATGCTGACTATCTTTCAATATATCATAAAGCCTGATTAAAAATTCTCCTGCATTCCACCAAACTTCACATGCCCCATGTGCATTCATGTAAGTAAGACAAGAAAACAATGAGCTTTATACTTTTCTGAGCCTAGACTCTGACTTTGATTTGTAAGTAGAGTATTTTTTGAATATTTTAAAAATACTCTGAACTTTCCATGAATGCAACTGCTAAATGAAATAAATCAAGGGTAGATTGATTTTTGCATTATTCATAACCTTACCATAATATTGGGAAAATCTTGCCTACAATATAGTGTTGCTCATGGTACTGGAATCATTAATACTCACAATAATCCATCTTTATTCTGCACTTGTAGCTGTTGAATTCTATTTATTTATAGGTGTAAGCATCTAAAACTGTTCCATTATCACCTCTACTGTCATCATGCCTGAGCATTAATATACTGCAGCACATATTTATTTCTTCCTTATATTACATCTAGAGCATTATGTTGACTTAAAATACAATGTGTATAGTAGGCTGTATTACCACTGAATTTCCTTTCAGGGAAAAAGAGGGAGCATTAAATAGTTGTTATAAACAGAGTACTGAGTATGAAGGGGACTTCTCGGATCACTTAGTGGTAAACAATTTGCCTGCCAATGCAGGAGACATGAGAGACTGGGGTTCGATCCCTGGGTCCGGAAGAACCCCTGGAGGAGGAAATGGCAAGCCACTCCAGTATTCTTGCTTGGAGAATCCCATGGATGGAGGAGCCTGGTCGGCTATAGTCATGAGCTCACCAAGAGTTGAACATGACGGAGCGACTAAGCGTGCACTCACAGGTATGACAGAGCTGAGAACCTCTGTAATAGAGTGATTTTTTCCTACAAGGTTGTTTGCCAAGAAGTTTTGCAGATAAAAAACTTAAATCAATTTCATTGGATTTGGGAGAGGCTACATATAAAACTAGAAAAATAGTTGTCTTGGCAAGAAAACAGACAATCCGTATTTGGAATTAAAATTAGAAAACCAAAATAAATAAAACTTTAAAGCAAAGCTAAAAAAAAAAAATAAAAGCAACTCTGCAAGTTAGAGACTACACTAAGCATTTTTAAACCTCTGGTTTTGTGCTTTCATAGACTAGAGTAAGATGTAGTAAACGGCACTATTATTTTACTGTAATGAGAACTGGAAACCTTTTCATCAAATAAAGAAAATCAAGAGTTTCCTTTAAAAAAAAGTAAGATCATTTGGGGTGGCGACTAATATAAACAGACAGTGACTGTAATTATGTGACTGAACGCACTTCATGTGTAATGAAAAACAAGTTTTCAGAACAGGTAACATTTTTAACATAACTTTAGCACATTTTCCAAGAAATGAAATGTGAACTGGCTGAATATAGGTGCTGATCTTTTCATACTGACAAACTTGTTAGATACCACACGTGAGACATTATAAAAGGAGACGTAACTATTTTAAAATTATCTGACATGGTCATATATCAGTTAAATTGAGACTCAGACACTATGTAAGGGATTATTTTGGTGCACTAAAAAGTACTTTAAAAGAGAATCTAAAATATTTAAGTGTGATTACATAACTGTGGGTTTCTATTAAAACATCCTGAAACAACCAGATATTAGCACCAAGTCTGCAACGCTACTTAAAACTTAAATAGTTAAAAATAAAAGTTTCAAATTGAAAATGAAAATAATTCCCAATCACTAAATTTGGCATGACATTTTTTTAAAGATTATAGTCTTTTTTTGCACTATTTTCTACATAAGATGCAATAATTATTTTTTAAGTCAAGTTTATTATCTTTTTCTAAAGTGTAGTCAAGAAAAGTGGATTAAGTTTTTGAGGATTTCCATGTTAATAAAGAATAGTTGTTTTGTTATTTAGCATAAAACACATTTATGTACTTGAAAAGATGGAGTTATACTGCCAGGACATTCTGAATGACTACTAATTGAGTTTTATGGAAAGTCCAATGGCATACAGACATACCTGTAAGATTTAAAAACTAGTGATACTCTCTTAACTTCATGTCTTCTATAATGGTTCATTGTTTGCTTTGTAAAGTTTAACAGCATTTTGTGGATTATAGCTTCAGTAGAATTTAATAATAGAAAAAGTTATTGTTTGAAGACCTTATTTCATTATTAGGGGTTTGGAATCAAAGGCCTTCAGATATAATTTTTAGAAAGTACTGATTTTCCTATAGATGCAAAAAGCAGTCCTAAATGGTGAAAACAAATAAGCTCTAGGGTCTAGTTAAGAGTAATGTATCAGTGTCAAGTTTCTTGTTCTGATATTATATATACTGATATTATATCTATATCTATATATATATATGTCTCATGAGTGGGGGAAGTGGAGTGAAGGGTACACAGAATTCTTTGTAATATTTTTGCAACTTCCAATGAGTCAAGGATGACTAGCTCACATTTAAAATATCTCCCTGAAAGTTTAAACATGTCATTCTTTATTTAAATGAGGCCTTTGAAAAACAATTACAGCTTTCTCTTTTCAACTCAATAGCCCAAGGTATTCCAGAGCAAAAATAAATAAAATAAAATAATTAGAAGTTGAAGGGATTTTTATGTTATATTTAAGTCAAAGTCTCAATTTTATTATAATATAAATCCTTGGGAATTATTTTAATGCTATCTCAACAGAATTTGTTTTGATAATAAGAGCTACTATTTATGAGGTGAAATGAAGACATCTTCTTGAATGAGGACAATGGAAACTACATTTGAACTTAATTTCCATATTTCTGATAAATGAAATAAATATACAGAATGAGAATGGATATATACCCTTGTAGCACCCAATCTGCATTTGGTTCACTAGAAAGTTAACAAAATATATTTCACCATGTGGGTTTCTTTCAACTGACTGTTATATTTAATAAATACAATAGGGGAGGCATTTGAATAGTCTCCATCTGTTATTAGCTGATCATCAGATCATCCCATGGATAAAACAGTACACTCTAGAGGATTCCCTAGAGAGAAACAGGGAGATGGCCTCCTCATGTACCCATTGAGGAGGTCCTGCAGGCTATTTATGGGGGATTCTCAAGCCTCAAGTCAACTACTCAAAAGCAGCTTCTAAATTCATTTTTTTCTTCAGCTTTAAAAATCCTTGATGGATACTCCAATATTTTCAAAGTGCTTTAGATTCACAGTTATTCTGCCCTCCTTTAAGTGAAATATTATTTATTACTCTGTCTTATACATATTTGGAGAGTTTGGTCAGCTTTAGAATAAAATTTCCTCCTACTTTATTTTGAAATGATATAGAGAAAAAAAATGACATTGAGTGTTCTGCTCCAAAGTCAACAGAAGGTCAATAACCTTCTTTATTTGTCAACCCAGAACTAAATGTCTAATCATCTCACTGGCAAAAGAAACTGAACAGAAACAAGTGGGTTCTCATACCATGAAAATAATCAGTTATACTGTGTGTGAGGTCTGATTGAACAGCACACCAGGAAGAACCACCACATTTAATTAAAACAGAACAGCCTCTGTGAAACAATGAGTAAGACACATTCTTAAATATTACACCTTTTCATTTTTCTTTAAATTGGCAGCTCTCTCCCATCAACTTCGGCTATCGTGAACATTTCATCCAATCTCAATGGCTCAGGAGGACAAATTAACAAGGTAACTGTGGATTATGTGATCTAAATATGAAAACTTGGCTTCTCTCAGTCAATAGCAGCTTTTTGATTGATCTAGTTTGTTCCTGCACTCACTATGGACAGCAGATCAATGTAATTCTTTTAAGGCATTAAAAAAGGAGTATTACTACATATTTATCTTTTTTCAAATTATTTTATCCTAAGGCTGCTCCCTTCCCTTTTGTGGAAGGCACAGATAAGATGTGGAAATGAAGAAGTTTTGTGACATAAAGTTGTTTTGCAGTATTGCAAAGACAACTGCGTGCTTCCATCACTTGATCTAAGTTCTCATAATACCTTGATATCGGATGCTTCATCTTTATGCTGAGAATTTCCATGGCTGTGCGTTTCAGTCACAATTTTAAACCTTTCAAAATGTAGTTGCTCTCTTTGATATGAATGTACCATGTTCTCTGATGTAGGCTCATAGGTCCAACTAACTGAAAGCCTCAATTTGTGGGAAGAAGAAAAGCGAGGCTGGGGACACAGCACAAACGCTGTTTACGCCACTGAAGTTCTTTTGAAATGGAAAGGCTCTGCATGAAGAAGGGAACAGTTATGCCACTGCCTCGCCAATTCCAGTGAGGAGCTCATCTTCAATGTAGTGTTCAACGTAGGTGGCAAAACTGTAATTTTTCCCTTTTTTGAAACTATTTTTTCTTCTTTTATTTTTGAAATTCTCATCTAAGCGACAGTTTCTTGTACTATAGTGACTCCTGCTGGGAGAGGTAAGTTGAAGTAGCTGAAGGTCTCTTACAGATATATCAACTCCCGGACAGTAAAAAAGATGTCCTAAACGCAGGAGATGGAGTTAAACTGTTCCCCTACCTTGGACGCAATGGCTTCTTTCATCACTAAGAACAAACCCCTAGGTTTTACAATTGAGACTGAGAAACTAGTACAGTACTTGTACAATTTTTGATCTACAGCATCACGACGTGAAGCTGCAACAATTAGATGTAAAGGGTCCATTCATGAGGAATAACATCACTTTGACCCTTTGTGTTAGCTCCTACTGCTAATCTTTCCATAAGCGTGAACTTACTTTCAATTTGAAGAAGATGAAAAAGTCTTTTGCAAAACCCCAATACTGTTTTCTGATCTATGTACCTGAATGGGGAATCGTAGTCTTACCTCGTTTTTTTCCACTACAAGCCAAGCTACTTGTAATCCTTCCAAACCTTTAAAGGGGACCTCCCTTGTTAGCATCTCCCAGAGAACCTGGAACAAAAAGGAAATGGAATTTTTATTCTTGTACTTTATATTTTTGGTATATTACTGAAACTTTAACATTTAACTGTATCCAATCACCAGACACAACCAACTCCATCTGTAGAAACTTGGGCAAAACATATATATTCATATATCCATATATTTTATACATATACATATATTTTGTTGTTGCTGCTGTTCTTTTTTATTAAAAAAAATCCACTTTAGGAAGTAGAATATCTAGATCTGGGCTTAAAATTTTATGAAACCAATGTGCCTAAGTGATTTAACTGTATTTTGTAAATTAACAGAATTCCCATGGATCACCATAAACTAAATTTTACACTTTGTTAGTCAAAACTCTTTGCACCTTCAATCTCTGATAAATTTCTCTATAAGAAAATAACTGGGAATTCAAACATATTTTCAAAGCTTCAATAACAGTCTCATCATAAAAAAAAAAATTGAGCCCCAATCCAAATCACTGGCTAAACCACTTACTCTACAATGGTAGATACTTGCAAAACTAACATTTAGATTTTGTGTTTTGGAGAAATCTTTCTCAAAATGAGTCAGTCTAAGGGATTCACTTTCATCCACCTACGATATAATTTATTATATTATATTCTAAAATGTCATAAACACCTATGTACATATATAGGCTGTATGCATGTGCGTGTGTGTGCAGATGTGTGTATATGTTATCTCTCTGCAATCCTTGAGATTAGCATGATTAATAAATCTACACTGGAATGCTGAAACAAAGCAAATTGATGTGGGAAATGCTGAAAAAGGCCAATGATTTTGTATTCTCTTTAAACTATTTTTGCTGCCAAGGTAGGTCAATGGTAAAGAATCTGCCTCTCAATGCAGGAGAGGTGGGTTCAATCCTTGGACTGGGAAGATCCCCTGCAGCAGAAAATGGCAACCCATTCCAGTATTCTTTCCTGGAAAAACCCATGGACAGAGAAGCCTGGCCAGCTACAGTCCATGGGGTCAAAGAGTCAGACACAAGTTAGCAAGTAAACAACCACCACAATGGAGATTTTTACAGTCACTGTATTTATTAAAATGAGTGTCCAGATTTGAGTCTACCGATACTTTTGTGAAGTGCAAAAACAATTACAGTTTTATCAATAATAGCATAATAAAAACAGCCGCTGTCATTTATTGAGTGATTATGTTCCAGGTACTCTGTTAAGCCTTTAAGTATGCTATCATGATTAATCTCAGTCCCATCAGATACATATCCTTCTCATTATACAGATGAGGAAACTAAAGCTGAAGGAAGTTAAATAAACTTGCCCAAAGGCATTCAGTTATCAGGTGACAGAGCTAGAATGTGAACTTGCTGTCTCACCCTGAAAGTCAAGGTCTCAACAACAGATAACTACAGAGTGCAGCAGGCCCTCGTTTAGGCAGGTTTGGAGCCAAGGCACAAGCAAAGACACGCAGCACCTCTGCTTGACACCTGTTGTTCTAAAAACAAAAACTCATTTCTAAATAAGAACGCAGACTGAGACTATACACTCTATTCAAGCAAATCCGATACCCACTATTTCCTCAGCCAGTGCTCAGTCTTACTCAAGCCATAACATGTTAAATGTGTTCTGGCTAATATACTAAGATAATTAGCAGGAAAATCAGGGAATATGGCAGATGCCGCTCAAGCAGGAGAAAAATAATTCCCTGAAGCTTCTTTGGGCTTTTAATCAAGCGTGTAAGGTACTTCTTTAGAAGAGCTACTGAATAATTCTATTCGAGTCACAGAAGTGATTAGGAAACGGTAAGGGGCACCCCAGAAGGGGCTGATTCGAGCAAATGCTGAAAGTACAGGAAAGGTGGGAACCAGAACAGGTACGCGATCACGTGACACTGGGCAGTGGGTGGGGATGGCGGTGGTGGTGGAGGGGTGGAGAAATGGCAGGAGCAAGAGGGCTGAGCAGGAAATGAAGCCCCTCAGTTTATTGCAATCACTACTTCCTGGTGCTGGGGTTGGGAGGGGAAGGGGTATAAAGAGCAAGAAAATGAAGGGGCTTGGCATTCTTTGGAAGGAATGACTCTGCCTCAAATGCCCGACACCAAAATGTTTAGATGAGCAGCCTTGTGCCTCTCCTTTCAGAGTCTGGCTTTCTGACCTGTCTGCATCATACATACCACACACACACACACACACACACACACGCTGCTTGGGGTTTTTTGGGGTAAGATGCAGAACTAAGAGCCTGGGGAATGACACCAGAAAAAGATTTATGCCATTCTTTATCCCAAAATATTCCACTGGAAAGTGTTCAAAAATCTAATCGGATCAGAGTTATATTTCTCTAAGGGTTCCAACCCTGGAAAAAATAAGATAGTTTCATTCTATTCCCTCCTGTGTCTCTAAAGACCTACCACAGGGAGTAGCCACCTCATGGATGTGAAACTGGCAAGAATGGTGTCCTGAACTGCTGGATCCTGAAGCCCAAATGAGATATTGAGTTTAATTCCAGGGTCAGCACATCTCATGATTTCCTATTATTTATTTGCCAGCTTCAGAAATGTATCAAAAAGTAGGTGATGCGATGTGAGTGATGTGAGATAGGACAACAGTTTTTTCTACTGAGCAAAATCACATTTGGCACAAAAAAGTAACTTAGTTGAGGAAGTCATTTGGAGGTCTAAAAATATATTAAACTATGCCTGAAAATATCAGTTATGGGGATGCAGGCCAAACATTATTGTGATCTTTCACCTTAAAAATATTTTCCAACTCATGTTATATTGAGACATCCCTACATTTAAACTGTGCTTGCAAGGAAAATTTCTATTTTCAGCTTACAGAAGAGAAACTTGGACAAGGCTGTGTACTTCTCCTGCCTTTTCTTTTACAAACAATGGAAAGCCATTACCTGAGCTGGGTGGTTCTGGAACAGGGCTCACAGACAAGTGAAGCAGTGATGCTCACTCTGAAGCTGCTCTGTTTTCAAAACTGGTTTTGGCTGAGAAGCTTTGGAGCAGGTAATCCTTTCTGCATTGCCATTAGGAGAGCTTTGTTTTTAAAGCGTGGTTAGGCCTTGGGTTCTTACAACGCTTATTCTTCAATGATTCTGGCTTTCCTGAACTCTTCTTTTTTGTGGATAATATCCTAAACACTCCTGGTTTGGTCCTTCAAGAGAAGTCATCAGAAGAGGACAGAAAAAAAATCTACTTCCTTATAAAATACAAACAATGGCCTGCCTAGTGAAGTTTACCAGCACAGAAGCAAGAATCACAAGATCCGTTTCTGGCATTTCACCAGCACGTTTATTTTAAGGCTGAAAAGGCTGGCTAGTCTTCTTAACAATGTGTTAAGAAGAGACAAAGGTTAATTAAGCTGTGGAGGGCCAGGGACTTTAAGACCTATGATGGGCTAAATTCTTACAGCAAGTCTGAGAAAGAAAAATAAAAAGCAAACATACATCGGGGTTTTATGGGTGGGTTTCAAAATCGGCAGCTGTTTTTTATGGTCTTATCCCTCTGCATGTGTCTGCTATGTGAGTGGGGGGCTCAATGAATGGAACAGACTTCTAATGATCTATGGGATGTCTTACGCCAGCAAATATACCTACTGACAGAGAAGTCCTGCCTACTCACCTGTTTTGAAAGGACGTGAAAAACTCTCGATATCTGCACTGCTTCCTTAGATAGATATCATTTTTAAAGTTTATGGACTATAAACTTCTGAAACTAACATGGCCCCTACCGCGACAACTATTCTCTCCTGGATCACTACCTTGGGCGTGTGATGCTTTCTTGACTTTAAAAGTATTCGTGATTGTTTAAACAAGCAGGATCCGTAAAGCACACTCTGTACTTTTCCTTTCACTAATGTTGTTGAGAGTAAAATGGGAAGGAGTCATGATTAAATAAAATCCTGATTTGTTGTTTGTAACTAAATTAGCATATGTGTACTTTTCTGAATGGAATTCAGCTGATGCAGCCACGGGGTAAGAATAACCAGCATTCTGAGTAAACCTCTCTCTTTCAGGCAGTAAAAGAGCAGCCGCTATTTTAAAACTAACAGATTTACTGAAAAGGCTTATTCTCCCCTGCCCCAACCAGTTAAAAGAAGATTCTAACAGGAATACAGAATTAATATTCAAAAGCATGTGATGGAAGCAAACAAGTTCTGAAGAGCAATACAGATCTGTAAATACAGAGCAACCCTGGAAAGGTTCAGTGACTGGCTCCAAGGTTTGCTGTAAGATTGACTGCTTGATAGAAAGAGTTGTTAAGCATTTGATAATCTCTCCAGGCTTCCCTGCTAGCTCAGACAGTAATGAATCAGCCTGCAATGCAAGAGACCTGGGTTTGATCCATGGATCAGGAAGATCCCCTGGACAAGGAAATGGCAACCCACTCCAGTAAATTCTGGCCTGGAGAATCCCATGGACAGAGGAGCCTGACGGGGTACAGTCCATGGGGTCGCCAAGAGTCAGATACAAATGAGCAACTAACACTTTCACTTTTCAATCTCTCAAAACAAAAGTAGAATCGGTAAATAAGTAGATTGAAAACCTAATTCATAAAGAGAAAGGTTCAAGGCCCATCTACTGAGTAGTGGTGAGCAGTTCCTTGAAGGGAAAGCTTTTTAATAAAATAAGCTGAACATCTGCAGGTTCACAAGTCTTGATTTAAACTACATTTAATATGGTGGTGGTGGGGGGGTGTTTAATGTGGAATGAGTGAAACGGATTATAAAAAGATACGAAGACCCCTAAGCTCCACAAAGTCATCTCTTCACATCTTTTGTAATTTCTATGTGGAAGGGAATTTGTTCCTGGTCACTGGAACCAAAACTCCATTTCAGCTAAGGAAAAGCAAAGTCCTGGGCAACTGTAAAGCTTTGGGGAAAGGCAGTGTGAACTGTGCTTTCATAAATGAGATAATACTGAACCCCAAAGTTCACTCTATACAGAACTCACAGTTATGTCTTTCCAGTCAAAGATTTCAGAGGGAGGGAAATTCCAAGATGTAGGGCGATTTTTAAAAGTAAAAGCACTGCATGAGAACTTGCAGAGTGCTCAAATGAGCCTTAAAGGTCTTCTAATTCACATAAATGTGCAATGTAACTTAAAAACTCTAGCCATCTAAATATATTTATACATGTTTACATCCATAGGGAAGGGGAAAGAGTGAAAACTATGGTCCCTACAGATAGCAGAGTGCTTTTAATAGTTTTAAATGGCTGTATAAAACAGTATACAACAGAGACACTGTAAGTGTCCTTACTATCTGGTCTTTTATAGAAAAAAATTTGCTGGTTCCTGATTACACAGGATAAAATGAAATGCTGGACCCAAGAAGCAGGCAAAGTAAAATTTAAATTGCCCTAAGTTGGTGTCTAGTACAGTGCCTGACACAATAAATAGGTTTTTACTTTAAAATGAAGGAACATAACTTCATAGGAGGAAATAATCTCATAAAAAGTCTTAAATTGCAACAAATTTCTCCATTCTCATACTCCCCAACAGTTGATCTGCAGGATGGTTAGAAGGTAATTTAAAAAATTTATTTATGTATTTATTTATGGCTGAGCTGGGTCTTTTTTGCTGAACACAGGGTTTTCTTGTCGTGGAGCCTGGACTCTAGGTGCTCAGGCCTCAGTAGTTGCTGTGTGTGGGCTGAGCAGTTGTGATGTGTGAGCTTAGGTCCCCATAAAATTAGTTGTATGTGGAATCTTCCCAGAGCAGGGATTGAACCTGTGCCCCTGCTTTGGCTAGCAGATTTTTAACCACTGAACAAACCACCAGGGAAGCCCAGAATGTAGTAACTTTCGACATACGGGACCAGCTTTAGAATATATTTCTTCAGGAACTTCTGGGCTTTTCCCCTCCTTTTGATGAGAACTATTTGATCACTGTCTAAAATAGGTTATAACTATACCCCAATATAAAATAATAATAATTAAAAAAGAAAAGGATATTAATTTTTTAAAGAAGTTGTAGCCTTCATTCTTAGCAACACACAGAATTAAGGAAAATTAGATACTTAGCCTGATGCTACTACTGTCTTCCAAACTTCACAATTCCAGCCTTTCACCAAAAACATGTATTTCATTTATGACATGATTTTTTCCAATAGCCAATAAAATTGGTATTACATACATTTGGTACACATAAGATGTAGTATGACAGAAAAAGCTAGTGAACTGAAACCAGCCCAGAGCTTACTGAGGCCAGCAGGAAGTACCTAGAGCTGACTCTAAAGAAACAGGAATGGGTTTGACCATGTTGGTATCCTCCTGTACCATCAGCTATCACCTTAGTTGAAAACACACAAAGTCAGGAGGAAGAGGCATGTTGATCTGGTCTAACGTTAGACAGCTTTCTCCCCCATTACTATGAAAACGTCCTTCAAACTATTTTTTTTTTAAGCCTTGCTGGCTGCGGGAGGCATGTGGGATCTTAGTTCCATGATCAGGGATGGAAGCTGTGCCCTTTGCATCAGGAGCACAGACTCTTAACCACTGAACTGCCTGGGAATTCTCTCCAAATGCTATTTGGGGCTCTTTGTAAAGGATATACGGCATTTTGAAGGATAAAAAACTCATCCTCAAAAAAAGACTCCAATGAATCCCTCCACAAAGAGCTGCCCTGCCCACTCTCCCCTCCCACCCCTCTACTTCCAGGCTGCCCCACTTCTTCCTAATTCAGATACAGCTTATTCCTCAAGAAGGATCCCCAAACTCCTCCTCGAGCCACTCCTCCTTCTGCCTCTTCACTGATTGGTTCCAGGGGTCTCTGCTCCTTGCGCCTCCGGCCCCCAATCCCCACAGTGTTCCATTCTTAGAGCCAAGCTGCCGGCCAGTCTTCTGCGAAACCCTAGATTCAGATTTCTGACAGCCACTCCATGAGACCTGCAGTAGACACGGGCAAGGCCGTGTACCAAATAAACACATTTTCTTCTGCATCCTCCGGAAACTCACTCATCACTTGAATGGCTGACACCCAGAAATTTCCTGTTAATTAACTCATTTAGCATATCTACGGGTGGTTTTTGAGCAACACACTACAGCAAAGTCCTATTCTAAAGGATCGACATTTCCACTGACTTATAGAGAGATGCTGCAGTCATATGTCCACCCAGGAAAGCAGAAGGGCATCAGATCTAATACTATTTGAGGATCCATCTAATCTGCTTCTTGCAAATGGCCCTGGTTTCTTCTCAACACGGGACGAAAACAACTCAAAAATGATCAGAGTAAACCTTCTAATAGAAAATATTCTCTCTGTTGCCACTGCTCTGGATATTCTACCAGGAACAGTATCATTGCTTTAAAACTACGTTAAACTGTTATACCTTGCTTCTGTACATTGTTCGCTTTTTAATGCCCTTTAGTAACAAAAAATAAGAAATGAACTCACCACACCATAGGAATATGTGTCACAAGTTTCAGACACAGGGAGACTCTGGATAACTTCAGGAGCCATCCACGGGAAAGTTCCGACCAAGGACATATGTGTTGTATGGTTGTGGAACCGCGAGGCACCAAAATCGCAGATCTGAGAAGAGAAGAAGGAGTATCAACTTTCTTTTTACTGACCAGTAAAACAATCATCAGCCATAAAACATACATCTGAAATTAACCAAATTTCTTAAAATTAAAAAATTAGTAGTCCTACCTTCAACACCCCATCAGCAGCTATAACAACTAAAAAGGAAAAAAAGACAAATTATGAAAATCATTCAGTTTGAGTTATACTGAAAAAAATCATAAACTTCTATTTTTATCTTCCATGTGGCATTCTGAATGGTAAAATCAAAGTATTTACCACAATGAGGATTTTACAAAAAGGAGCTGACATTAAAATAAAAATACAAAACTAATTCTATGAGGTGCTGATTAAAAGGGCTTCAAGACCCCGTTTTAAATTTAATGTAGCATTGTCTAGCAAAAAAGGCACACATCAGTTGCAGTCAAGGGAACCAAATTTTCACTTGGATTCTGACGCTAGTTTGTCAACATTATACTGAGCAAGAAGTCATTAGCATTATTGCTTCATGGTAAATTCGGTTTTTCCTTCTGGTTGAAGAGTAATTTTCTTGAAGGCGAAGATAAGGCTCATCTATTTACATCATACATTCATTCATTTAACAAATATTTGTTGAGCATATGCTGTGGGCAAAGCCATTTACTATGTTCTAGCAGAGGAAGGTGAGCAAGACTGGCATTGTCTCTGCTCTGATGGAGTTTACAGTCTAATGGTAAACAGAGTTAAGCAAACACCTATGATAAAGTGGGATAAGCTCTGTGATGAGAGGTACAGAGATTGCCATAGGACCAAAGAGCAGTCTAAGAAGTCAAACTGTAAGGAAGTCAAAGTTCCCTGGAAGAAATGATGCTATGCTGAGACCTGAAGAACAAATTAGAGCTAACCAGAAAGAGGAGAAGTTGGGGAGGAAAGCAGCTTTCCAAGCAGAAGAGTGAGCTTGTGGAAAAGGTCAGGAGCAGAGGAAGATGTATGCAGTTTTGGAAAGTAGGGGCCAGGTCCGGAAGAGCCTTTGCGAGAAATGGGAAGCCAGTGAACAATTTTAAGCAGAGGAATGAAATGGCCAGATGTGCACAGAGCGACAGAACGCGAGGAAGGAGATCACTGTGCAGGCAGCGTCGTAGTCCGAGAGAGAGATGATGATGCCCACACCAAGTCTGTCAAAAGGACAGGAGAGAAGTGGGCCAAGGCAAGAAACAGGTTGGAAGCAGAATCAACTGGGCTTGGATAATTGGCTATGGGGGAGGAAGAGGACTCAAAGAGGAAATAAGGTAGAGGCAATAGGGCATAATGGTTACAACAGGAACTCGGCAACCAAACTGTAACTCCTTTTTTAAAATTTGATTATGGGTTAGGCAACTGGCATTGTCACTCACTGAGAAAGGGAATGCAGAAATAATTTGCTAGGGGATAGGGAGAAGATGAAAAGATCAACTTGGATACAACACGTTTTAGGGTCATACAAAATACCTATGTGAATATGTTCAATAAGCAGATACATAGTTTTGAAGTTGAGGTCTATTTGACAGTGCAAAGATCAATTAGGGCTTTTATGGGAGTGGGTGGATATAATGTAAGAAGGGAGAAGAAGGTCAAGGACAGAATCCTAAAGGAATGCTTCTAGCGTTTCCTGTGTAAGCCACACAATGCCTTGAACACAGTATATTATCAGTACTTATTAGGTATTACTAATGATCTTGACAAGTGGGGAAAATAATCTTTTCATGATCTAATACACAAAAATAGCCTAAGGTTAAATCTAATACTATATATGATAAGCTATACATTTTTCAAATATTGTCAATATTATGTTCAGTTATTTTAAAAATACCTGTCTTTTCATAAGATCAGTAAGTGTTTATTTAAAAATCTAACATCATAAAACTATATAACCTAGAAAAGTCCTGCTGTTCTCTCGGGCCTCCCAAAATTGTTAAAAGTTAGCTCTATATTGTTTTAATGTGTATGTGTTTTACCATCAAGTTAACTACACAACTATAATTTCAAAGAATGCAAACATTCTCCATTGTTAGTTTCATAAAGACAGTTTGAATACTTTAACCATTATCTCATGGGATATTTAAGATATACTGATAAACTATATTAAAAGGAGAGGCATTAAACATTTATTTCGATTGAAATTCTGAGCGAGAATTGAAAATATATACAAAGTCATAAACTCTGATACTTCATACTAGATTCTAGATTATTTCCCAATGACTTCCTGTTGTGCATGCATGCTCAGTGACTCAGTTGTATCTGACTCTTGCAATCCCATAGACTGTAGCCCGCCAGGCTCCTCTGTCCATGGGATTATCCAGGCAAGAATACTAGTTTGGGTTGCCATTTCCTCCTCCAGGGGATCTTCCCAACCCAGGGATCAAGCCCATGTCTCCTGTGTCCCCTGTAATGGCAGGCAGATTTTTTTTTTTTTTTAAATCACTGAGCCACCTGGGAAGCCCAACGACTTCCTATTAACCATGTATATTAAAAGTTTTTAGCTCTAAGAAACTTACGTCTAAGGAAAGCTAAAGGATAAGTGATGAAACCTAGAAAAGGGCAAGAACAATGAGCCAGAGCCAACTTCAGGGTTGGGGTGGTGGCCCAGCCTGAACTGCTGAGGGGCGGCAGCTGCCAACAATTCCCCCGTCTCCACCCCCTCGAGCATTATGGTCCTGGGCAGCTGGTCAAACCCCTGAGTTCTCTTTCTCTACTGACCATGACTACCTATTCCAAGGATCACACTATTAGTATTTACCCATTTTAACTGCAGTGATTTAAAGATTTTCTAAAAATAAATTGTTTTTAGAAGAATCACTTAGAAAACAAGTAAATAATTAAAGCATGCAAATGAATCAGTATCATGATTTTTTTTTTTTTTTAGTTAGCAAACTCTGATGCGAGCTCTTGGTGCTGGCTAGTTAAATAACACCACTGCCTTTCTCCATTAATTTTCAAGTGACGTAATGGAAGAAGCATTCAATTACCACTCCTACTTGAAGGTAACATCTAATCCTGCAAGTCATTTAAAAGTGCTCACTCTACAAATTATAAAATATGGGATCATAAATAAACTTTAAGAAGCAGAGAAGAAGAGAAAGAAGAAAAAGAAAGCTTTTCCTTTCCAAACCCTGCTGATCATTTTTGGGCACTCCTCCAGGTAATATGAGTGACATAAAAAATTTACACCAAATAATTCAGGAGTAACAAGAACAAAACTCAAAACTGCTAGCACAGAGAGTCATCTAAAAATAGAAGTTAGAAATACATCACCACTCTGTGCTTGGATCCAGTGATACCTCTTTTAGAAAATGATTCTAGATAAATAATTAGGGACATGTTGAAAATTTTTGCTGAAAACTATGAAACTTCACATGGTTTTTTTCATCATAGGAAAAAAATGTAAACCCAGATGTCCACATTCTGTGCTATTTATACAGTGGAATACTATGCAGCCCCTTGAAATAATGGGGAGGATTTTGAATTTATTAATAATGGAAAGATTTTCATGGTATTGGCTGTGAGTCAAACAGCAGGTTACAAAAGATATGGAAAGCACAATGCTTATTTCTTTACAAAGCTGCATGTATTTTATAATAAAATAGGTGAGATAAAAACATTTGACTACTTTACCATTTCTTGACTTGAGATCTCTGTGAATCACCTTGACAGGAGCCTCCATATGTAAATAGTGCATTCCTTTTCATACAAAAAGAAATATCATTATATTATCATAGGAATATAGTTAATATAATTTTCAACATTACATCAGTATTACCTCTATTTTAAACATCAGTATTACTTTCCATATTTTTACAAAGGATTTAATAGCAAAAACTAAATCCATGTGCTCTATTCTTCCATGATAGATAAAATAGGGACATGCCTACACTAGGAAAATTTAAATACTATGAAAAGTTTATGTGTTTTAATGTCATGTAAGTTGGAATTTGATTGTGGATAAAGCTAGCTTCTCACAGTATCCAACAGGACACCTTGATTTTCTGGAGTCTGCACAAAAATAAAACAGATACCACCGAAAGAAATGATAAGGTGATTAAGTGACTAAGGTATTCCACTACCAACTGCCTTCTAAATCAGCCACAGTTCTGACCAGAAATTTCAGTTTTCATTTGCATGTCTGAAGTTACCCAGGGCAGCTTCATTTATTTTCTCAGTATTCACTCTGGTAAGACCCTGGAAGTGGAGGTGGGGTAGGGATGGGGAGACTGGTTGAATTCGTTAGTTATGGTTGGTAAAGAATTTTGTGATCCTCAGATAGAAAAATACACAGTAGTTACCCCCTTAGTAATGTTTGGTTCCTTCCCTGTATTTATATATAGTCTTTCTAGAATAAAGAACAAAAACATTTTCTACTGAAATATTTCCTCTCTATTTCTTAAGTTGTCTTTTCTAAATAATCGAAGAAATAGCCCTCTCATATCAATCAAAACCATCCTTTGGCTAATGAACTATCTGCTAAACAGAGTTTCATAATGTGGCCTTGATTCTTTTTTCAGTATATAGAAAATTTCAGTTTTATAAGGGCTAACTTTTAAAAATCTATTATTTTCTACTTTCTACTTATTATATATTGAAGAATCATAAAAGAACAAAAAGAATTTCAAAAAACTTAAACTCTTGCCATTTAAAGTTATTACTGAAGAGTCAACAAAAGTATTAGCAATTCAAATATCTTAAATAAAATGTAACTAGAATAAAGGAAATCTTTCTTCTAATATTAAGTTCTACATATTCCAAAGCTGTGAAAATTCAATAGCTACAACATGGGTAACTTTTAATAATTTTTATGACAGAATTTCATAGTTATTTCTCTCTTGCTTTAAGAATCCAATTCCTGAATTATTTTTCAGGTAGAAATTGTTTAATTACTGTTAGAGGTAGAGCTACATCTACATCTACATTTGCTGACAATAAAGAATTTTAAAATAGACTCAAGCACAAAAGCTCTGAATGTAGGCACCTTTCTTCCTCGCTGCAGATATTATGAGAAGAAGTACCATATTGTATTGAGCAAGCTGGTATCTGTGTATAATATATAGAATACACTTATAGAATATTTAGTGTACATAAACAGTTGTAATCACAATCATATAAAATTCTATTTAGTGTGTTTCGACAGTACGATCTACAATTCTGCCATATTTTTATTGGGAGAAAACAGGAGGCCTGAAAAATATCTCCATCAATTTTAAAATTCAGGGTTTCCTAAAAAAGATTTCACAGGTGTCACTTTGGGGCGATTTGGAATCAATGATGACCATTCAGAGACTGGATCCAGGTTTGTTAGCTTTAATTGTTCCTTTCACCTATTGCTGGCTGACTTGCAGCAATTTCAGATATACTGGTCTGCCCTCCTTCCCTCTTCCCACCCAGAAAGAAGAGAGTCTGTTTTGCCTTTGAGAAGGTTTTCTCTTTCCAGTGATGTTAAGCAATGCCTATTTCAAAACTGCATGAATCAACTCTTATTTGAAATGAATTATTCATCCTCTGATTTCTCAACATCTTGTTGCTTCAGTGGCTTCAATCATGGTCAAACTGAAGGGCACAGCTGAATTCAACACTGAATCAACAAAAATCAAAGCTTCCTATGTCGTCTCCAAGTTCCACACATAGCTTTATCAGAGAGGGTTGAAGTCATTCTGAAAGCATTGATCTCTTCCTCCTTTTGTAGGCTATTTTAAATAAGAAGAACTACCTGTATAGTTGTAAACAACTGTCTTCTCTGCTTCACACTTCTCACCTGAGGCTGAACACATTAGAACTTGCCTTTCAAGTTAATTCATCAGCCACCAAAAAGTAATTTCTGTTACTGTGTGGTTTTGGACACTCCCATCTTCTTCATCCCAGTTTTTCACCTCTAGTTCCAGTTTGCTGTTTAGTCCTATTCCTTCTCTTCCTTTTCTTTCTGATACAGCCAGGACTCTTGAGAAACCCCAGGAATGACTGGGCTGATCTGAAGCCAAAGGACTTGCCCCACAGACCAGGGACGGTTGCAGGGGAAGGGATCAGGAGGGATGAGGTTTACAGGCTAGGGGCCAGGGAAGCTACACAGTGAGCACAGCGAGAAACCAAGCGACTGGTGTCAGTTGATTTGTTTGCTATCCATCTTAAGTGCCATTAAGTAATAAGATGGGTGTAATTGGCTGAGCACCCTAAATGCAGATGTCGGTAAGGTGAAGTGCTTTAAGTCAAGGACTGCTTGTATATGTATTTACATTTCTCTAAGAGTATTTCCACAATGCTTCAGGCAGTTTCCAATAACAGCACATTACGCAGCTTACAAACAGGTGGCCCCTGTTATGCAGAGAAGTGGCTACGATGTTCCATGAAAATGTCTTGAAGGATGAGAAATTTTAAGACTGATTTGAGATGTCTCATGCATGAATACACAATTAAGTTAATTAACACAGCCAAAGCCTTAAGTACACCATCCTAAACATAGAGCTTATTATTCGTATAAGGTAATGAAGTATCACTCAAGCTGCAGCATTTTGCATGAAACTTCTTTTTTTTAAATTTCCACTTTCTCTATTTGAAGAATTTGGCAGGTGTTGATGAAACTTAAAACAGACAGGATAATTCCCCAAAGGAAAGACTATTACTTTTGGAAGTCTCTGTGTGACCTTCCAGTGAAAGGGAAGTATGAGTTGCTTTCCTTAGTCAGTACTAAATATCCTTTTATTTGCTTTGTAAAGAGATACTTGTAGAGACTGGAGCAGCAAAATGCAAAGGAGTTAATTACCCCAGTAAAATTTGGACACACTTGCTTTCCAGGGGTTGCTAGAATACAAATGTAACCACCAGCATTCATTATTTAGATTAAGTTGTTTCCAAAGCAACTTTGACAGTTATAAATAAAACTCAGAAACATTCAGTTAGGAAAATGGAAAAAAGATAAAAATAAATGGAGTTTAAATTGCTTTAGAGAGCATTTGTCTATGAAGGAATTTATGAGAGAAAAAGAACTAGGCACCTTGTTTAGGGATTTTGTGTATTAAAAAACATTCCATTTCCAAGGGTGATTTTCAGGTTTACATTAAATATAAAATAAAATCTGAATTGCTTTTGGATTGAAGGCCAAATAAAACTTTTTTGCAAGTAGTTACTATTTTTAGCATATTATTATGTATACAAAAGAAGTAGAACTAATCCTACAATAAGTCACGTTTTCTGGATATTGTGATCTGAGACTTACAGAACAATAACAGAAATGTGATCTTTCCATTTAATACATTGAGCAAGCTGGTCAATTACAGTGTCACAAAATGAGGCAAAAATATCTGCCTTGGAGCCACTGATTTTGTTGAAACTTGGTTCTTGGTAAAGAAGTAAAGAAAGGAAAGAGAAAAAAGGAATGCAGCAGTGGAAAGACAATGGCCTAAAATATTATGTGCACATTAAGCTGCAGAATTCTTGCTACTTTTGGTCTGAAAAAAGAACATCTTAAGACAGAATAAGAAATCTTCCGACTTAAGTCATCATGTCAGGATCTCTCCAACTATGCTGTAAGAATACACGCAACACTACCTTTGGCTACATCAGTGGCCCAGGTCATAATGTGATCCATGTCCATTTCTTCACTTCTGTTACTGTTAATGTAATCATAGAGTGATCCCAGAGAAGCGTATTCTGTTTTCAAAGGAAAGATAAGCATAGAATTAAAACCAAGGCACAATTCATAAATAAGACTGCATGGTTTCACTGAGAAAATGTGTTAAAGAATTTAACAAAAGACATTACAACTTATTAAAAAAAAAAAACTGTTCTATCCTATGGTTTCTCAAAATTAATATCGTCCTGGAAAGAAATCTGTCAAAGACAAGACCACTAACAGAATGGATAATAAAACTTCAGCTGGTGATGAAATCAAAAGCCATTTGGATGGAATTCAGAAACACAAAGGTGTTGCAAGAATGCATTTGAAACAAAGGCAAGCATGAATATAAATATTTCAAAAAATTGATATTCTTAGGAGATAACAAGGTTAAACACATAAGCCAGAGGGTTTATGTGACAATGTAAATAAATCAATATTTGTTGCATCAGGATTTAGATGAATCCTCAAATTTAGATGCATCCTCAAAAAAAGCTTTACAAAAGGCCAAGAAAAGTGAGAAAATTCCTTTAAAAATGGTTTTGAGATATAAATTACAGATCATAAAGTTCACCCACCATATGTGCACAATTTGATTTTTAGGAAACTTACGGAGTTGTGCAATAACCCCTACAATCCAATTTTAGAACCTTCCCACTATCCCAAACAAGTCCCTTCTGCCCACTCACAGTTAATCACCACCGTCAGCCCCAGCCCTGTGATTCCTCTTTTCTCACTCTCAAATGTGCCTTTTCTAGACATTTCACATAATGGAATGAAACAATATATGGCCTTATGTCTGACTTCTTGCTCTTCATAAAATGTTTGCAAGACTCTCTTGTGTTGTAGCTTGGGTCAGTACGTCACTTCTTTTTATTCTTGAATAGTATTTCATTGTATTGATCTATCACATTCACTGTTTTCATTCACTGGGTTGATAGATATTTGCATGGTTCCTTTTATAGATGTTATTTATCAGGTGGAGAAAATTCCCTTCTATTTTTAGCCTGCTGAGATTTCTTATTATAAATGGGTATTGTAGAATGTCAAATTGGTTTTTGTCTTTTATTCTATTATGGTGTTTTACATTAATTGATTTCAGATGTTAAATCAACCTTGCATTTCAGGGATAGATCCCATTTGGTTGTAATGTACAATCTTTTTTATTGGTGAATGGATTCAGTTTGCTAATATGTAGAGAAGTTTTTTTTTTTTATTCAAGGATTTTTGCATCTATATTCAAGAGGGATGGTGGTCTCTAGTTTTCTTACTATGGTTCTGTCTGGTTTTGCTATTAGGATATCGCTGGCTGTATAGAATGAACTGGTAAGTGTTCCTTCTATTTTCAGAAACAGTATGGGAAGGACTGGTGTTATATTTCCTATAGAATTCATCAGTGAAATCACCTGGTTTGGAAATTCATTATGGAAATATTTTAAATTATGAATTCAAAATTTTTTACTTATAGTTTTGGTCAGATTTTTTGTTTCTTCTTGAGTCAGTTCTGAAAATTTTTATATTTTTAGGGATTTTTTTCATGGCATCTAAATTGTCTAATTTGTTGCCCTAAAGTTGGTCATAATATTCCCTTATAATCCTTTTAAATTTCTGTAGGGACCATAATGCTATCTTCTCCTTCATTTCTGATTTTGCTAATTTGTATTTTCTTTTTTGTTGGTCAGTCCAGCTAAAGGTTTGTCAGTTTTACTGAGCTTTACAAAGACCAAAATTTTAGTTTCATGGATTGTCTCTATTATTTTTCTGTTTTCTATATTATTCTATTCTGCTCTAATCCTTATTATTTCTTCTCATTGCCTTGCTTTGGGCTTATTTTGTTCTTTTTGTAGTTTGTTAAGGTTAAAGCTTAACGATCAATTTCTGACCTTTTTAAATAAAACATAGATCTGTTGTTGTTGTTCAGTCGCTCAATTGTGTCCAACTCTGCAACTCCATGGACTGCAGCACTCCAGGCTTCCCTGGCTTTCATCATTTCCCGGAGTTTGCTCAAACTCATGTCCATTGAGTCGATGATGCCATCCAACATCTCGTCCTCTGTCATCCCCTTTTCCTCCTGCTCTCAGTATTCCTCAGCATCAGGGTCTTTTCTAGTGAGTCAGCTCTTTGCATCAGGTGGCCAAAGTATTGGAAGCTCAGCTTCAGCATCACTCCTTCCAATGAATATTTAGGGTTGATTTCCTTTAGGGTACTGGTTTGATTGTTGTCCGGGGGACTCTCAAGAGTCTTCTCCAGCACCATAGTTCAAAAGCATCAATTCTTCGGTGCTCAGTCTTCTTTACTGTCCAACTCTCACATCTGTACGTGACTGCTGGAAAAACCATAGCTTTGACTATCCAGACCTTTGTTGGCAAAGTGATGTCTCTGTTTTTTAATATGTTTATAAATTCCCTCCTAAGTATCACTTTGTCTTCCACCTATAATATTGATAGGCTGCATTTTCATTTCCTCTCTGTCAAAAATATTTAAAAATCCATTGTGGTTTCTTGACTCATTGACTGTTTAGGAATGTGTTGTGTAATTTCCAAACATTTGGGAATTTTCCAGGTTTCTTTCTTGCATTGATTTTTGAATTCTGTTATGATTAAAGAACTCTTCAATCC
The DNA here is from genome assembly GCA_007570785.1 of Antilocapra americana. NCBI lineage: Eukaryota > Metazoa > Chordata > Mammalia > Artiodactyla > Antilocapridae > Antilocapra > Antilocapra americana. Next base: position 48,514,874 of record ML660200.1, on the reverse strand, counting down.
TTTATTTTAATTGGAAGATAATTACTTCACAATATTGCGATGGCTTTTGCCATACATTAACATGAATCGGCCATAGGTATACATGTGTCCCCCAATCCTGAACCTGCCTTCCACTCCCTCCCCACCCCATCCCTCCAGGTTGTCACAGAGCCCTGGCAATGGGTGCCCTGCTTCATGCATTGAACTTGAGCTGGTCTTCCATTTTATTCAATTCTTTCTGATGTATTAAGATTTATTTCATGATTTAACTTATCATGCATGCTAAAGAATATGCCCTTGAGAAGAATATGCTTTCTTTATTGGGTGGTGTGTAGAGCTGGTTGGGAGTGTTTGTCAAGTCTTCTATATCCTTGCTGATTTTCTATCTAGTTGTTCTATCAATTACTGAGAATGGGGATACTGAAACCCCTTTGTTGAACTGACTGGTTCTCCTTTACAGTCAGTTTTTGCTTCATGTACTTTGAGGTCCTATTGTTAACTGTGTATACATTTACAACTGCTGTATCTTCCTGATATAATGATCCTTTTTATCATTATGAATGACCCAATTTATTTCTAGTAATATTTCTTAAGTTTATTTTGTTTGAAAGTACTATAGTTACTCCAGTTCATGGTTACTGCTTGATCAGTAGTACAGAATTAAGACGTTTCCAAAAATCAAGGAAAAGACGATCCTCTACTGTACCTTTTCTTTTGACTTTGGAGGTTCTAGTCATCTCATTATTTTGTAGATATGGGGAAAAGATGTTCATTTCCCTTCCAAGGGAAATAAAATGGCAGCTACCTTTTGGACTCTGTTCTAAGTCTTATAAGCAGGTTTTAGAAAACCATCTCTGTGATGAGAAGTTTCGGCAAACACACATGCATGGGTGCACGTAGACGCACTCTCACCCAGAAATAATCAATTCTAGTCCTTCCACTCATGAAGAGAAAACTGAGACACAGATCATCAGGGACCCATCTATGGAGCTTTGGTAGAATCAAGACAAGATTTCATCTCTCAGTTAGTATTCCGGTATCCATTCCATTCCATCACTCTGATAAATTATTCTTTCAAGTCCTCAGTATGAGTGACAACAGCTGCCTGATGCAACAACCTTTTTATTAATAAGTACACTCAAGACGGAATTGATTCAAGTTATTCAAGGTTTCCCCATCAGGACTCCAACATCTGAGAAAGACAATGAGGTTCTAAAGAGAGGGAGCTAGCTAGGTTGGGTGACCAAGGTTTTCGTGCCTGCCTGTGTCTCTTTCTGCCTCACTTACTTACACGTCTGCCGTACTACTGCTCATTTCAAAAGGCAAGGCAAGTGCTATCATTCCCAACCCATTTGACTGCCCACGTTTGACTCGTTGTGTATGTACTGTCATCCCTCAGTTATCTGCAGGGGGGTGGGTTGAGGATACTCAAGTCTCTGACATAAAATGGAGCGGTACTTTCAGTCTTCCACATCTACTGGATCTAAAGCGTGCTCATAGCCTTCCAGAACCTAGCTTATGTATCAGAAGAGGAGATTCCATATAAAGTTAATTGCGAAATTTATACCACTGTGGTTCTACCATTGGTTGGGTAATCTTGGAAAAGTACTTAAGTTAGAGTTTCACTTTCTTACGTGAAATAGGTTATTCTAAATGTTAGATAACATAATTTATAAGGAAGTACCTAATCCAGTACTTTTTATTGAGGGTATTTTACTGTTATTTTAAGACGATATATAAAGACAATCCAAGTTCTTACCACTACAGTAGAAGAAAAGAGGGCTGGCTCATCTTTTGCTTGTTTGTTTTATTTTGGTCAAAGAACTGCCATGATAAAGAACTTGGTCAAAGTTAGGTATTGTAAAATTGAACACTATACTTATCATAGACCTGAAGCTTTTTATTGGATTATACAACTATGAGCATAAAGTAATATAAATAGGTGCCTTTCTGTATTTTTATATGGCAAAATTTTCTGTGTGCTCCATTTTGGAAAGGGTATTTCCATCAGTTATAAATTGCTGTTCCATATTATGTGATAATTTAGACCAAGGTCATTACCAACCCAGATGACCAAACCTGAAAAATATTATTCTCACGTCAGAGACCTTGAAGAAAGAATGCTCTAATGGGATTAAAATGCCTTGCAAAGAATTACAACATGAGTAGCTCAAGAAATCTTAATTTGTAAAAGGTCAGAGAGTTACAAAAAACATCGCTCATTTCAACTAATTAAATGAAATTTTAGTTAAACAGCACCTTTAAATATTGGTATTGCAGCTGCGAGTGCATTTAAATAGCATTTACACAGATATAATTAGCACAATTAAACATGGGTAGTAGTGGAAACACTATTCTTAATTATATTGATATAATCAGTTTTATTAATGCTTTATAGCAACTAAAGTGACATCTGACAGTAGCACACAATTCATGACAGAACCTAATATTAAGCATTTGAGCATATTAAAGAATCTAAAGCTAGGTAAATGGGGAAAGAAAAAAGTCAAATAGAGTTCCTACCTGTGACAATACCATAGTTGGGAGGTTCGAGAATTACTCCATAAAACTGGATGATGTTTCTGTGACTGAGGACGCTGAGTATTTCTGCCTATACAAAAATCAAATACAAAATTGCATAAAATTTCACATTTATAAAAGTCTCATAAAATAGATTTTGCATTCAATTTTCTTTTACATACTTTACAAAGATGTGTATGTGTTCAACAAGCGTGTGACACTAATCAAACAGTGTCTTTGGCAGTTTTCTTGATGGATTAAGAATTTATATTGAAGGTTTCTGAAAAAATTTAAAAAGAAATGGGGTTGAACTGGCAGCAGCAGAAGTGCTTACTAGCAAGCCAACATGACTGACTGTAGAGGGGGCTGATTCAAGAGAGGAGGTGCCATATTTATTTAAGTAAAAGCCTTCTTCCTTAAAGTCAAACAGATTTTTTTCTTTTTTCCTGCATAATATCCCCTCTGGCAGACTGCAACACGATTAAATTTCTATCGGTTCGATGAACAGTTACGACAAAGCTGGCTCAGACAGTAAAGAGTCTGCCTGCAATTCAGGAAACCTGGGTTCGATCCCTAGGCCGGGAAGATCCCCTGGAAAAGGGAATGGCTACCCATTCCAGTATTCTTACCCCTCTGTCCATGGGATTCTTCAGGCAAGAATACTGGACTTGGCTGCCGCGCCCTCCTCCAGGGGATCTTCCCAACCCAGGAATCGAACCCATCTCTTTTATGTCTCCCACACTGGCAGGCAGGTTCTTTACTACGAACACCACCTGGAACACCCCAGTAGGAGATGATTTTTCATTAAAAATGTGTGAAACTTGCTTTGAAGGTGGTTTGACTAGGCAGAAAACAGAGGTTATGGGTTGACATGGGGTCAATGTGGGAATTAAGAGAAAGAAGCACTGTTAGTGACTGGATGAGACATTCATTTTATCAAGGTTGATTTGACAATTTGTTTTACTAAGTGTTGAAGGGGGATATAGAAATAATTCCTTAACAATCACTGAGTGTTCACTGTGTGTAGAGGTTTTGTATTCATGAAACAACCTTCTCATAACTTAGTTTTCCAAGTAGAAAGAAAATACACTTATTGGACAATAAATACAATTATTCATCCATATGGCAACTCTATTTCTAAATCAGCATAAATGACCTTTGTTGTAAAACTTCATGTGAAGTTTGGAAACCATAAGCCCTCTGTTTTTCAGGGGCAGATCAACTCTTTGTGAGTGGCAGATCAACTCTGTGAGTAAAAGCATGAGAGTTCAATGTGCGGACACATTAATGTTGGAACCAGTATTAGTCAAAATCAGGGAGTGTTATCCTCTGGCACATTTTGGTATATTCTTCAGAATATCTAAATCTCAAAGCCATTAAAAATGTTTTCATCAATAAAGAATAAATACAAGAATATTCTGAATCCTTGGACAATGATTTTATGATTCATCATGGCATGGAATTTTCAGTGTTTCAGCTAGCTTTCATGCTTGCATTTAAGATACTAACAAATTATATCTTGGAGAGAGAATTTATCTTTTTAGGCATTGGTAAGCATGTCTAAATGGTCTTGAGTAGGTATATGCTAATGACAGAACAACTATTATCTTGTGTTCCTTTGATGTGCTCATGTTTTAATTTTTTTACAGTGATGAAAAACTCTTGCAATATAATTTGCAAGCAAAGATATTTTTATGGAATAAGGCTTTTGGTTCTAATTTAATAAACTAAGAATTTGATTTAACATCTCAAAAACAACATGTTACTTTAGAGTATTGTATGAGTTTCATGGAAGTGGGCTAATAATAATAAGTAGAGATAGATTAAATAAATAAGTGATATTTGCAACAAATGGAAATCACGATACCTGTTAGTAATTCAAACAAGCTCCAACAGAAATACTTGGGATTAATTGAATTATTAAAACCTGTGCTTATAGTAGCCAGTATCTGAATGCAAGTGAATGTGTTATAGAGATTTGCCTCTATAGGCATCTGCTTGTCAATACTTCATCAATGGAAATTGCTGAAGTAAGTATGAAGCAAATAATTTTTCCTTCAGTTGTTGTTTTCCAGATTTAAATTCTGGGATACTCTAGCAAATGGCTTACACATCAAAATAATGGATTAGTGGCTTGAAAAAGTTCAGTTTTATGTTAAAAAGGAAACATAATAACAATGAAGGCTAAAATGATGCTCTACTGTGCCAAAAATTTTAAATATTTTTTATACTATTAAAACTAAGAAGATTTGATACATATCTACAATGGAATATTACTCAGCCATAAAAAAGAACAAAATATTGTCATTTGCAGAAACATGGATGCACTTAGAGAACACTGAAAGTCAAAGTGTTAGTTGCTCAGTCATGTCTGACTCTTTGCGACCCCATGGACTATGTAGTCTGCCAGGCTCCTCTGTCCATGGGATTCTCCAGGCAAGAATACTGGAGTGGGTAGCCATTCCCCAATAGTTTAAAGGGGAATAGCCATCCCCCCAAATTTAAGAAGATAAGAGCCCAAATTTTTTTAAAAAAATTAAAATTACACATAAAAGAAAGGAGATGGGGAGGAAATAAAATATATTATTTGTGTTTATCTCTAGGTAGCAAAGGGCTTCCCAGGTGGCTCAGTGGGCAAAGAATCTGCCTGCAATGCAGGAGACATGGGTTCAGTCCCTAGGTAGGGAAGATCCCCTGCAGGAGGGCATGGTAACCCTCCTGGAGAATTCCATGGACAGAGGAGCCTGGTGGACTACAGTCCATAAGGTTGCAAAGAATCAGACACGACTGAAGAAACTGAGCACGTACTAGGTATTAAAAAGAGTCATAACTGATTTAAAATTTCCACATATTTCCCAAATTCTTTGCAATAGCCTCTATAATTTTTAATCAGAAAAAAACAGTACACGCATGTTATCCATAATATGTATGACTAGAGCAAATAAAACAAAATAAACATTTAAAATATTGATTTGCATGGAAATTTTGATTTTCCCTAGGATTGGATCAGAAAGAGGTAAAATTCTTTCCTTACCTCCCCAGAACTACCCTAGGTATATAAGAACTAGTTTAGTTCATCTCTGAGCTATGAGTTTCTCCTGACATGCATCCAGAACAAACATCTCCTGGGTTATTCCTGAAGAAGTCCATAAACTCTGAGAGGCTGTGAGACAAAAGTCTGTACACTGAGTACACCTACTCAGACTCTGGTTCAGTGTTTTATTAAATGATCTTCCTCTCCCTTCTGACATTTGTTCCCATAGCCCACTGCTCTTTAGAGAAGCCTTGCTTGTCTTGCACCATGTCTAGTATAAAACCACATGAGGGAGAAAGGTCACATGCTTTATACAGCAGAAGCTCAATAATATTTGAAGGGTGGATGAACAAAGAGTATTTGACAACAATGATATTAAGTGTGTTTAAATAACTGCCATGGTAAGAGTTCATGTAAGGTAAATGTTGACTCTGAACAGGGCAGTGAGAAGAGTAAAATGCCTGTGGGTGTGGATTTGCTTCAATATTCATTCTGTTCTTTTACATGCATAAGGGTTACTTCAGGCTATTATTTCGTAAGAATGCCAGTCAATCAATTATACAACTACAGTAGAAGCCACATTGAAATTTGTGTTCCCGAGCCCTTTGTTGATTTACACTTTCAGGATAAAGCCTCGGACAACTACAAGTTGCCTCTTGCAGTCCACGACAATCAAATGGGCAAAATTTCTTGAGAGCCTGTCCCTTCTTGGCTGTTCTCCAAGCATGCCCTCATTGAACTTTTTCAGATATAGAACACAGAAGCTTGCTTAATCTTAAACCTTCTGCTTCTAGTTTTCTACCCAATGCATTGTACCATTTATATTTCCAAAATCACCTCTGCAAGTAAGCCAGCTTCTTATCGAGTCCACACCTTCCCCACACCATACCCACTGTAGCAGAACTCTACCACACACCGAAAAATGGAGCCCTGATTCTCAGTAGTGTGGCTGCATTTCACACATGCTTCCTGCATAGGCTGAATGTGTTCCCCTAAAATCCATATGTTGAAACCTGACCCCCAAAGTGATGGTATAAGGAGGTGGAACCTGTAAAAGGTGATGAGGGTAGAGCCTCATGAATGGAATCAGCGCCCTTATAAAGGAGCTCCCTCGCCCTTTTCTTCTGCCACATGAGGACACCACACGAAGATGGCCAACTGTGAACCAGGAAGTAGGTTCTCACCAGAAACTGACTCTACTAACCACTTGATCTCGGACTTCCCAACCTCCAGAACTTATGAGTGTGCTTGTTGTTTGTAAGTCATCCCATCTTCAGTATTCTGTTACAGCATCCTGAATGGACTAAGACAGCCCTCTTCCTAGGCTTGGGCCAACATCACAAAACTCTACAACTGAACCAGGCTTCTAAAGAACAGGATGGGTTCGAAAAGACAATGCCCTTGGTCTTGTCAGTACAGCATACCTTTTATCATTATCCCTACAGAGCCCAGAGCTATTGTACTTAGCAGCAGAATGTAAGGCACAAGGGGAGATGCTTGATTTAAAAACTCCAAAAACAGGGACTTCTCTGGTGGACCAGTGGTTAAGAAATCTCCAGCCAATGCAGTGGACCTGGGTTCAATCCCTGGTCTGGGAAGATACTACAAGCCGTGGAGCAGCTAAGTCTGTGAGCCACAATTACTGAACTGAGCTCTAGAGCCTGTGCTCTGCAACAAAAACACCACCACGATGAGAAGCCCCCACGCCACAACTGGAGAAAGCCCATGGCACAACGAAGACTCAGTGTAGCCAAAAAAACAAAACAAACAAACAAAAATAAAACAGTAGTATATAAGGTCAAAACATCCTGCTTTTTCAGGCCAGAAGTAGGTAGACCTCTTCTGTTTCATGCTCTGATTATAAAAATAAATGAGGCAGAATGCACTCTCTAAGTAATCAGAAGATTTACATGTGTCAGATCACAAGAACCAGTGTCAAAAACAAAAAAAGCTGTTTACTTCATTGCATTTTTACTCCAAGAATACTCCTTTAGGGGCATTTTCCTAAAATAAAAACTTGATTCTCGTAAAAGAAAAAGCGAAAAAAACCCAGCTCCCACTTCTAAAAACTCAGTACTATAGAACAACATTAAAAATAGGCTAGGATGATTTTCAATTCTGTATTTAATCACCAGAGTCATACCCAGGTCGTGCTCTTTGAGTCACTTTTAGGCTTAATGAGACCCATTCAATAACACAGGCACACGACAAGCCTTAAATCTCTCAGTTTTGTAGGTTCTCTTTCAAATGCTGCCCTTTAGGTATTCAGGGAAATAAAGGATAAACAAACTGAATTCAGGTTCCATAATATAATACAGCCTATATTCCTCATGACGTATGATGTCATGAAGATGTTCCTTTGGAAGAAAAATGGCTAGAAATACTAAGAAGGAAAAATAAAGCAGTCATTCTGCTCACTCTTCGTGAACAGCTGAGATGGAGTCATGCGGGATGCATTACAAATGTCACTGGTGCTGGGAAGTCTTTATTGCTCAATGGTTTTCCTGGTGGGTTGCAGGAGACTTAACCACGTGCAGCTACTGAGACAGCTGCCTGGGCTGTGTTCCAGGGATCAGGCTGCTCTCCAGTTAAGTATATACCCAACTAAGGACAGACTAACCTGGCAGGATGGAAGGCTGGCTAAAACTGAATGAAATAAATACTGAAGATTTAAGGACAGGGATGTAAGAGCTATCCCAAGGTATAAAAGACAGAGATTTTAGATTCTTCATGCTCAACAACAGGTCACTGTGATGACATGAAAAAGTCAAATGTATTGTAAACCTGTGTTCAGTTTGGATAACAAAAGCACCTTCAAGCACTCAACTTTCCACTAAACAACTTATGTAACTTGGTCACTTGGGGCTAAAATTACACAGAAAACCTCCCCAAAGAAAGCCCTTGAGTAAGACTTGAAGTATGAATTAATGAAGGATTCGGCTTTTAAAAAAATAATAAAACACAATATAATGTAATCAAAACTAGGTCAGTGGAAATTTAAATTCTAATTCCAAAATGGATGGCCCTGGAGCCACCTGGTTACTCTGAACCTTGTTTCTTCCTAGATAATTATTTTACTGGACAAAATTATCTTCCAGATTCCTTCATGCTTTAAATTTCTATCCATTTATATATATATATATATATATATATATAAAAGAAACTAACTTGATGTATTTCTAACAGTTGCTTTACTCAGAGTGGGTCCTTGATAGACACGTGATAAACTGAACTGAGGTCAATAACTGTGGTATTAGGATACCCTCTGGAGTCAAACAGGCTGGAGGCAGGAGTCTTGGCTATGCCTCCTATAAGCTGGGTGACTGAGTGGAAGTGATTTAACCTCTCTGGGCTCCAATCTCCTTAAGGGAGAACAGAAATCCTCCCCTAGTATCTAGAAATTCCAGGTTTTTAACCAATGATAATTCCTTTCTCTGAAGGTCTTCCCTTTCCTTTTTAACCAGTTTATCATTCAGAGTCAAGTCAAGCTTACGAGCAAAGATCAGACTTCGCCCACATTGGATTCCACTTTCATAGTCGGCTTGTATTAGTTAGCTTCATGTATTTATCATACTTGACCTTCCCTGTTTATGTGTGCTGTGTTGTGCTCAGTTGCTCAGTTGTGTCTGACTTTTTGTGTGACCCTATGGACTATACGTCCCCAGGCTCTTCTGTCCATGGGATTCTCCAGGCAAGAATGCTGGAATGGGTTCCCATGCCCTCTTCTAGGTGATCTTCCCCACCTGGGTATGGAACCCACATCTCCTGCATTTCCTGTATTACAGGTGGATTCTTTACCCACCCCCTTTAAAAAAATACAATAAAAATATGAGTCCTTTCATCTAAATACTTTTTTATCAAAAGCTGCCTTTGCTCAAAGAGATTCCAGTTTGCAGACTTCTGTACAAAAACAGCTAGTATGCACTGAGTGTCTACTGTGCCAAGCAAGTCATATAGACAGTTTTAAAAATAACATTTTATATTAGTCTTATAACATTTTATATTATTTTATAAAAATATTTTATTTATGTGGCTGCTCCCGGCCTTAGTTGCGGCATGTGGGGACCTTGTTCTCTGACCAGGGATCAAAACTGGGCCCTCTGCATTGGGAATCTTAGCCACTCAACCACTACAGAATCTCCTCTGTTTATTTTTTTTTCTGGCTGTAATGGGTCTTCATTGCTGTGTGTGGGCTTCTGTACTGCAGTGAACAGCAGCTACTCTTTGGTTGTGGTGTGTGGACTTTCCATTGAAGTGGCTTCTCTTGTTGCAGAGCACAGGCTCCAGGCTCGTGGGGTCAGCAGTTGTGGCTCACGGGCTTAGTTGCTCCACGGCATGTGGGATTCTTCCTGGACCAGGGATCGAACCCATGTCCCCTACACTGGCAGGAGAATTCCTAATCTCTGGACAAACAGGGAAGTCACCATCCATTTGTTTTTATTTCAGTTTGTGATCTTGCTCTTTTATTCTGAAGTGTTTTATATTTGCTGTGAATACATTTGCTAATGTTATCTAATGGCTTAGATTAATCTAAGCCCATCAGGCTCTTCTGTCCATGGAATTCTCCAGGCCAGAATACTGGGGTGGGTTGCCATGCCCTCCTCCAGAGGATCTTCCCAATCCAGGGATCAAACCCAGGTCTCCTGCATTGTAGGCAAATTCTTTACTATCTGAGCCACCAGGAAGCCCAAATTAATCCAGAGAACCAAAACGTTATGTAAATATAATTCTAAAACACGTGCATGCTTTTTTTGAGCAGAGGTATTTATTTATCTGTATTTTAAATATATGTAGTATGAAGAAATTAAAGTTAGAAATGGGAGGGGTAGTTAAAGAACCTGATGAAAATAAGCAAATTTCAGAAAGGTGAGTAATGCAAACATGATTCTGTCTGGTGACGATATATGCAATTGGTAGACCAATATATGCAAAAGGGAAGACCTTCAGAGTAAGGAATTATCATTGGTTAAATGATTGCATTTAACCAATTAAGACTGACCTTTTAAAGCCTCAAAGCAAATCACTAGTGAGGGCCTTCTACTATCACAGAGAAATTTTAAAACTTGCCTGAGGGCACAAAAAATGGCAAACCCATGTTTTTAACACAGACTGTCAAGCTCTGTTTATAGCCACTAAACCCTCCCACTTTACTTTACACATCTAATTTGAACATAGAATGGGATGTTAGTTTATAGAACATCTGAAAATAATAATAGACCTAAAAATACACCAAAACTCTCTTTAGTTAGTTACAGAAATGTGAGAAACAACTCATCAACTCCCCTTAGGGCCTCAGCCACTACCTCCACTGTAAGATTTCCAAGCCTTCCTGACACTCAACTGGGCAAGATCAAGTCAAGAACCAAAATCTAATTCTCACTAGGCCATCAGGCCAGCGAGCAACGACCAAATTTATAGTTAGTAAAACCAGTTAATTGCACAGCATGAAGTACCCTCTCTCTATGCAAAAATTACATGGTTAGGAATTTTGAGCAACTCTCACAATCTGATTAGTTAAGTGCTTTATAATATTACTCTACAGTGCAACAGAGTTTGATTATTTATATCCCATAAGAGAAATGTTTGCTACGTTTATTATGGAAATCTGCAAAATCATTTAGAAGAATTCAGGCAAATTTAATTTTTAAATAGTCTGAAAAGTCCTTTCACATTTTATAGACTCCAATTAGACAGCATCTTGAATTCCTGGATTCTTCCATTTAATGATTTCACTATTTCTGGGTTCTGTCAGCATACTCAAACAATAACCAATGACAAAGGCATGTATGTGATATCTGCCAGACTAGTGAGTGACAAAAAAGCACCAAACCCCAACAAATATATGGTAAAAAATAACCTGGAATCATAGACTTTTAAGATGATTTCTCTCCTAAAGTTTTAAAGAAGAGATAGCCTCCATTTAAGCAAACTCTCCTGTATTCATAACCATCACCACCACCAAAACCACCATCTTTCTCTTCACTAACCTTCACGCTGAAATCTAAGTCCTTCTTTGTGTCCAGCAGAGATAGTAAAAGATAACATCTGAAGGCTAATTTTCATATTTCACTACATTATAGGTTTTCCTAAGCCTAAAGCTGGATCAATCACAAGCTGGAATCAAGACTTCCAGGAGAAATATCAACAGCCTCAGATATGCAGATGATATCATTCTAATGGCAAAAAGTGAAGAAGAACTAAAGAGCCTCTTGATGGTGAAAGAGGAGGATGAAAAAGCTGGCTTAAAACTCAACATTCAGAAAACTAAGATTGTGGCATCTGGTCCCGTCACTTCATTGCGAACAGAAGAGGAAAAAGTGGAAGTGACACATTTTATTTTCTTGGGCTCCAAAATCACCAAGGATGTGACTGCGGCCATGAAATTAAAACACCCTTGCTCCTTGGAAGGAAAGCAATGACAAACCTAGACAGCATATTAAAAAGCAGAGACATCACTTTGCCAACAAGGGTCCCTATAGTCAAAGCTATGGTTTTGCAAGAGTTGGACCATCAAAAAGCCTGAGTGCCGAAGAATTAATGCCTTTGAACTGTGTTGGTGGAGAAGACTCTTGACAGCTGGAGAGTTCCTTGGACAGCAAGGAGATCAAGCCAGTCAATTCTAAAGGAAATCAATCCTGAATATTCATTCAAAGGACTCATGCTGAAGTTGAAGCTCCAATACTGTGGCCCTGATGCAAAGAGCTGACTAACTGGAAAAGACCCCGATGCTGGGGAAAGATTGCAGGCAAAAGGAGAAGGGGGTGGCAGAGGATGAGATGGTTAGATAGCATCACCAACTCAACGGACATGAATTAGAGAAAACTCTGGGAGATAATGGAAGACAGAGGAGACTGGCATGCTGCAGTCCATTGGGTGGCAAAGAGTTGGATATGACTTAGCGACTAAACAAGTCTAAAAACTCTAATTCTTATCAGTTTTCTTGATACGTCTTATTTTTCAATTTTTAGGGGTTATTTTACCTAAATTTACGCAAAGATATCAATCATTCTAAAAACACACTCAAGTAACTGGTAGAGCCACCTGACTGAAAGTATTCACTTTTCAGCCCAATATTGGGGTATGGTGTAAACTTGGTTACTATGGCTCTCCTCAAAACCATCTTTATATTCCTCTGATGCAAAAGAAATTTTTTTTATGTTTTTAGGTTCAATCATATAAAGTTATAATTTAAGTATAATCATCTTCAATTCAGTAAAGTCACTCAGTTGTGTCTGACTCTTTGCAACCCCATGGACTGCAGCATGCCAGGCTCCCCTGTCTATCACCAACTCCCAGAGCTTGCTCAAACTCATGTCAATCAGGTCAGTGATGCCATCCAACCATCTCATCCTCAGTCACCCCCTTCTTCTCCCGCCTTCAATCTTTCCCAGCATCAGAGTCTTTTCTAATGAGTCAGCCCTTAGCATCAGGTGGCTAAAGTACTAGAGCTTCAGCTTCATCATCAGTCCTTCCAATGAATATTCAGGACTGATCTCCTTGTAGTCCAAGGGACTCTCAAGAGTCTTCTCCAACACCACAGTTCAAAAGCATCAATTCTTCAGCACTCAGTTTTCTTTATGGTCCAACTCTCATATCCATACAGGACTATTGGAAAAACCATAGCTTTAACTAGATGGACCTTTGCTGGCAAAGTAACATCTCTGCATTTTAATATGCTGTCTAGGTTGGTCATAGCTTTCCTTCCGAGGAGCAAGCATCTTTTAATTTCATGGCTGCAGTCACCATCTGCAGTGATTTTGGAGCCCAAAAAAATAAAGTCTCTCACTCTTTCCATTGTTTCCCCATCTATTTGCCATGAAGTGATGGGACTGGATGCCATGATCTTCATTTTTTGAACGCTGAGTTTTAAGCCAGCTTTTTCACGTTCCTCTTTCACTTTCATCAGGAAGCTCTTTAGTTCCTCTCTGCTTTCTGCCATAAGGGTATTGTCATCTCCATATCTAAGGTTATTATTATTTCTCCCAGCAATCTTGATTCCAGCTAGCGCTTCATCCTGCCCCACATTTTGCATGATGTACTCTGCATATAAGTTAAATAAGCAGGGTGACGATATACAGCCTTAACATACTCCTTTCCCAATTTGGAACCAGTCTGTTGAAGCCTCGCTTGGAGAATTTTGAGCATCACTTTGCTAGCGTCTGAGGTGAGTGCAATTGTGTAATAGTTTGAACATTCTTTGGCATGCCTTTCTTTGGGACTGGAATGAAAACTGACCTTTTCCAGTCCTGTGGCCACTGCTGAGTTTTCCAAATTTGCTGGCATATTGAGTGCAGCACTTTCACAGCATCATCTTCGAGGATTTGAACTGGTTCAGCTGGGATTCCATCACTTCCACTGGATTTGTCTGTAGTGATGCTTCCTAAGGCCCACCTGACTTTGCATTCCAGGATGTCTGGCTCTAGGTGAGTGATCACACCATCGTGGTTATCTGGGTCATTAAGATCTTTTTTGTATAGTTCTTCTGTGTATTCTTGCCACCTCTTCTTAAAACTTCTGCTTCTGTTAGGTCCATAGTATTTCTGTCCTTTATTGTACCTATCTTTGCATGAAATATTCCCTTGGTATCTCTAATTTTGTTGAAGAGATCTGTAGTCTTTCCCAAGATATTGTTTTCCTCTATTTCTTTGCATTGATCACTGAGGAAGGCTTTCTCATCTCTCCTTGCTATTCTTTGGAACTCTGCATTCAAATGGGAATATCTTTCCTTTTCTCCTTTGCCTTTCATGTCTCTTCTTTTCTCAGCTATTTGTAAGGCCTCCTCAGACAACCATTTTTGCCTTTCTTTTTCTTGAGGGTGATTCTGATTACCACTTCCTATACAATGTCACGAACTGCCATCCATAGTTCTTCAGGTATTCTATCAGATATAATCCCTTGAATCTATCTGGTCTTAGTAAAAGGAATATTTGTGATTTTCCTGAACTGGTTGTTTTTAATCCCCTTTGTTGAACAACCTATCATGTTTCATTTTTCAAGTTGATTGCTAGAAAGCTTAGGCACAAATATGTTGCCTATATCTAGAAAGAATAAAAAACCTCATGAGTGTGTTTTTATCGTACTATTTTCATTTCTGTTTCCATTTTGTTTTTTTACCATATTTTCCCTTTACCCCATTTTCCAATTTTAATTTTTTAAATTTCACAATTTGTATTTTTATTAGCTGCCTTAAGTCATTTTGACAATGAAGCCATACAATAAAATAGTATTTTGTATTGTATCTCAAACTGGACTCTTCAATATAAGACTCCAGGGTCCACAGATAGATCCCTGGTGGCCCATCAGAAAACTCAAAGAAACGCTGGTCTAATTGAAGGGTTACCTCTTGGTTACTTCTCTGTGCACAAAGATACTCTCTCCTTCACTTCTTCTCCAGCAGCCTTCACTAGCATTCTGCTTTAGCAACTTATGACCATCCCTTGGATCTTTCTATTACCCACCCATCTCAAACTTAGAAGGCCCTTTTTTTACCTTAACCTTTTAGCCTTATTCTCCTTAAACCTGCTCTTCAGTTGATCTTATTGAAGTCTCTAGTCCCTTAATTCCTTTCAGTTTTCCCTCCCTAATCAACTGGTTCTAATGAAAGAAAGTGAAAGTCGCTCAATTGTGTCTGACTGTTTGTGATCCCATGGACTATATAGTCCATGGAATTCTCCAGGCCAGAATACTGGAGTGGGGTAGTCTTTCCCTTCTCCAGGGGATCTTCCCAACCCAGGGATTGAACCTGGGTTTCCTACATTGTATGCGATTCTTTACCAGCTGAGCCACAAGGGAAGCCCCATTGTGGCTTCTTTCTATTGAAAGAAACAAGAGATCCAAAATAACAGTAGTTAAACAAGCAGTTCATATTGTCTCAAAATATGAAGGCTGTAGGAAGCCCGATATGCAGCTCCATAATTATTAATACAGTCTGCCTCACCATCCTTCGCACTGCTTTACCACCTCAAGGTTACCAGATGGTCATAATACAACCCCTGAGGTTCTAAGCCATTATATTCATGCTTGAGGCAGCAAGAAAGAGGAATGTGTATAAGGGCATTCTCTTAGGTCAGCTTTCTTTGAAGAGTGCTCTCAGCAATCTTATCCAATGAGTTCTGTTTGCATCTCCATTTATTGAATGCTAGAAGGCTGCAGCAGTAATTTCGAGTGTCTCCAATTTCCTCCTTCCTTCATTCTCTGTTCACTCAGCAAATAGTTACTGAGTATTTATGTGCCAGGCACTATTTTTTCAGGGCTGAGGATAGTGATGGACAAGATAGTAAACCGGTGGCCTTCACAGAGCTTACAATTTAGAGGAAGACAGACAATGACGATATCAAGTAATAAACAAGGTAATCCTATGGGTCACCTACAGTAAACCTTGACTCTGTTAATGGCCTCTAGCTACTCTTGCCTTTTCCAGTCTCAGGTCACTATGGGTGCTCTATACCAGAGAGACAGGCATACCTGCCCTCAATAGTCCTTCCTTATACTTGCTGCCTTTCTGTCTCCAAAGAAAAAGGGATCCTTCCTTCCCAGACCTTAAAGTGACATCTGTGCCCCCTTTTTTTTTTTTTTTGCCACCTGTGCTTTTTATATCTTCCCTTTTCACTCAAGACATATAATCCATCAGTTATATCCTTTCTGGAACAATCTCTTTCTAGTTCTATCCTCTAGGCCTAAAAAATGCTTGAGTTTCACCTCTCCAAGAAACAAACAACTTTTCTTGACCCTCTTCTCAAACTACTTTTCTAAACATCAAAATGTCTTGAAATAATACTCTTCACTAAGTTCTGTTTCTTTGCTTTTTATTCATTTCTTAATCCCATTATATTTGGCTGGATTTTTATTCTGTTGTTAAAGTTTCCCTAACTAATTCTGAATTCTGATCTTTTCTATTAAATACCCTTTATAGGCTCTATTCTGAGTTTTTCAGTTAAATATAACCTCCCCTGAACATTCTGATAAAGTCCCTTAGATCTATACCTGTGCTATTTCCTGATATGAATGAAAACAAGGAAGAGACACGGGCATTCTAAGTTATATAAAAATAAAATAAACCCCTACTATCAAGGCTCACACAATAGCAGGGGAAAAATAGAAGTGCATAATAACAATGTGCAACACAATGATTACAAGAAGTAGAAAGTGTTGTGGAGGACCCATATACAGATTAGGTGAAGCTGGGGTAATGGAAAGCTTCAATTCGACAATGGAAAATGAATTAGACTTTAATTTATAGGTAGAGCAGGCTTGGCATTCCAAGCAAAGGGAATAGCAAGAACTCTGGTAGAGAGTTCTTCGCACTACTTTACTACCTCAGATAGGTAAAGCAATTACAAGCCTAGCGAAGAGGCAGTGAAGCCAAGATTCAAACCAGGTAGTCTGGTTGTAAAGCCTATGATTTCCACCATGACATAGTACAGCCTCTCTCACAAATGAATGTCAATTTTCAAAATCACATAGATGTACATGTTCTGTACATGCACACACATTTCTGTATGTTACAAAAGGATAAACAAACTCACCTGTGACTATACATATACATAACAGAGTAAATACTTAAACATATTTATTTGATCTGAGTATGGAAAGAACTCTAGAATCAGAATCAAGAGACCTAATTTAGCCTTGGTTCTGACACTCAAAGGCTACGTGATTCAAGGCCTCAGCTCACCTACTGATAAAATGTCAAAATTTGGAGGTAAAAAGGACCAAATGAATGATCTAAAGTCCCTTAAATTCTAACTTCCTGACTTAAATCGGACTAAACCGATATGGGGTGGGACCCAGGCACAGGTGTGCCTTAGAAGCTTCCCAGGTGAGTCTAACATGCACTGGCCTAGACAGCGGTTCTGTGGCAGCTATACTGTGGCCTCAGTACTTAGGAGCTGGAAACGCTGGGGCTGAATTTCAGCTTTATCATGTCTAAACTGTGTGGCCTTGCAAGTCTCTCCATATCACTGAGCTTGCTGTCATCTCTAAAATAAGAAAATCAGTGTCTACTTAAGCAGCTGTGAGGGCCAAATATACCTGGAAAGTACATGCTGGGCACCTGGTTTACCGCAATAAATCATTCTTAGAGTGAACAAAGACAAATTTTGAGAAGATACACAGAACTGATCTCAGACACACAGAACACCAGCTAGAACTAGGAACTGCTGGAAAACAGATCCAATGATTGACAGCAACAGCACAGTGAAACTCATAAAGGAGACAAGACGCCAAAACACAGGTCTGGGCAGAACAGTGACCGAAGACCAGAGAGAGTCTAGGGAATACAGCACTGGAAGAGAGGAAGAGAGAGGAGGTGTCTGTCACCCTGCAAACTCAGGTAACACCACAGCTACTGGAAGACTCTAAATCCAAAGACCAAAATATACCAAAGATGACCACAAGTTGTTAAGCCTGGTTCATCTAATCTCTAAACAAATCTTACAGTTCCCTACTATTTTAAAAATGAAGTGCCAGCAAAAGAGACACAGATGTACAGAACAGTCTTTTGGACTCTATGGGAGAGGGCAAGGGTGGGATGATATGGGAGAACAGCATTGAAACATGTAAATTATCATCTGTGAAATGAATTGCCAGCCCAGGTTTGATGCATGATACAGGGTGCTCAGGGCTGGTGCACCGGGATGACCCGGAGAGATGGAATCGGGAGGGAGGTAGGAGGGGGGTTCTGGAAGGGGAACATTTGTATACCCATGGTGGACTCATGTCAATGTATGGCAAAACCAACACGATAATGTAAAGAAAAATAAATAAGTAATAAAAAAGAAAAGAAAGGAAAAAAAAATAAAGTGCCAAGCTGAAAGAAAGTGAACATTACTTCTCCTTTCCACACTCAGGGTAAGGAATCCAGCCTAACCATCATTAGCCTCACAATTACCAAGTTTGCAGAAAGAATGAGAATTTGGTGGGGCTGTTCTTGTGCATCTACTTCCTGCCCATTCTCAGATCTCTGTGTCAGAGGTCACAGAGGAGCACACTACACCATTATTCTTTTTCAGAACAGTTGCCTCTGGCCCTGGCCCTCATTCATCATAATGAGGTTTCTGTTGTGTTACTGTAATCAAATGAGCCCCATATATGTATAATACCCTCCATTCAAATATGGAAGGACTACTGGCTCAAAGTCAATCAGAAAAACATTTTTGAGTTATTTTTCCAGGAGTGAACATCAATCACAGTGATCTATCATCTATAAAGTAAGGATATTACCTCCTGGCTCTAAAGACTGTTGGGAGGATGGTGGCATTGAGCCAAATACAGGCATGGGTGGCACCAGAAAGGCAAGGACTAGGGTCTGGTTTTCACGAACTCCCCTATGTGCTACTCAGCAAGTTACTCAGCCTTTCAAACACTAGGAATCTGTGGAATTGGGGATAATAAAAACTTTCAGAATTTTTATTTTGGAATAATTTTTAGCCTCAGAGAAAAGCTGTTTAGAGTCATAGAAAAAAAATAGAGGCCCTGTAGAGCCCTAGTCCAGTTAATATCTTGTATTACTGTAGTAAATCACTATTAACCAGGCTTCAGACTTTGGATTTCACCTGTTGCTTCATGAATGTCCTCTTTGTGGTCTAGGACCCTCTCCGGAGGGTTCACGTCACATTTAGTTGTTACACCTTCCTAGTCTTCTCTAGTCTCATATCACAGGGTTTTAATACAAATCAAATAAATATGAAAACACTTTGTAAAATGAAAACGATTAGAATATGATTTACTATTTTTAGGCATTAAATGAACCCAGGCATATAAAGCACCAAGAAAACTGGACTGTATTAAGTCCCAAGTATGGGTTATTAGCATTATTATTATAAATTTTTATACCCATCCTACAAAAGGATGAGTTCTACACATCTTCAACAGTTGCTCGGGGTTCACAAATCCTCTACAACTACAGATTTTCCTCTGTAAGAAGACAGCTTGATAGAGATAGCCCTTGACCAAATCTTCAGAAACATCTTGTTCTAACCACCTGAGTTAGCAAAAGCAGCTCCATCTAGCAGAGGAGAAAGGACAAGAGATGGAGTAAGGACAGAGGCACCGATAGAACCTCAGGAGCCACAGAGGTTTCCCTTTGTCGTCAAACATCAATTTTAGTCCTAGAGCTACACAAAGAAGCCATGAAATTCAAGAGAGACCATTCCATAGAAATCAGCAAAGGAACCGACACATACATATTTCCTGTTAAACAATCTGTGCACGGTTTTCAAGCATCATCAGCAAGTTAGAAAAGATCACCTGTGGTGAGGGGGAAACAGGAGTGTGAGGCTTTCTTTATCCCTCAGTGCTCTGAGCTTGCTAGCTGGCCTGGGAGAAAGCTCAGTCGGAATCCATGTTGCTCATACAACTCATCCCAACAATATCAGGAAACAGCGAATATTCCCCAAGCTGCTTTAGAAGAACATAACTAAGGAGGAGGTCTGGAGCTGAGTGTGCACTGAAAGCCACTAAACATCCTGCCTCTCATAGCCTAACATTTTACTAAGACGTGTTCAGAAGTTTTTCATGTTTTTTCACATGTTTAGTGAATTTTTATTGTACACTGGTCAAGAATATAATTTAGTATAACAAAGGAAAGGTAAACAAATAAATACTATTTAAATACAAAGTATAAATGTTATTAAAAAGAATGAGGTAGCTTTATACATATTCACATGGCAATTTTATATAAAGTTAAAAATACAAGTTGCAAGATAATATATATATAACAGCATGATATAATTTTTAAACTTATTTTTTAAAAGATAATTGTGGATTCACAGGCAGCTATAAAAAATAATATAGAGAGATCCCATACACTCTTTACACAGTATACCCTAATGGTAACATCTTGCATAACTACAGTACAATAACATAACCAGAAAACTGAGGTTGGGACAATTCACAAACCTTAATTCAGATTTCACCAGTTTTATACACACTTGTATGTGTGTGTGTGTTTAGTTCTACACAGTTTTATAATACATGTATTCAAGAGATCATCACAACAGTCAAGATACAGGCAGATACAAATTTCCCTCATGCTACCCTTCTTTGGATGATCCATTTTTGCAGGGAACAGAGAGAGTATTGCTGTTAAAGTCACTAAGTCATGTCCAACTCTTTGCTACCCCATGGACTGTAGCCCGCCAGGCTCCCCTGTCCTTGGGATTTCCGAGGCAAGAATACTGGAGTGGATTGCCATTTCCTTCTCCAGGGGATCTTCCTGACCCAGGAATAGAATCCGTGTCTCCTGCATTGGCAGGCAGATTCTTTACCACGGAGCCAACCTGGGAAGTGGAAAGAGTATTAGTACTGTTATAAATGCAGAGGAAAGAAAAAAATTAATCTGTTAAGTCATTCATAAGCTGAGAATTTTTATAAAATAGGATTGTAGGGAGGAGAAACTTTTTGCTTTTTTACTTTTTACACTGCTATAATGTTTGATTTTTAAAAAATAAACATTTATCACCTTTTTAATATAAAGTAAAATATAGAAAATAAATATAACATGGAAATGTCTGGTTTTAAGTATAGCAGGGTCACAATGAGCAAGTGGACAAAAGTATAAACATTAAAAAGAGGTATGATACTGAAGTGTATAAAATATAATATTTAGGGCTCTATTTTTCTATTATTAGTACACTATATCCAATTGGGTTCTTCATTTAAATAAGAACTAGTCACTTTAAAACTAGAAAGAGATTCCAAAAAGCAAGAAAAAACTTTAAAAAATTGACAGAAAACTAAACAACTACAATAAATGACACTATATTACTTATAATTACAAGCTAGGGGACAATTAAATGCTTAATAAATGGCATTTAATAAATGGTAAGAGTTTTCTGAGGAGTATAATATTAACGATGTTTTAAAAAAGCACATTCTTATACAGTATTACTTTATTCCTTTTATGACTGACCAAAGATGTACTATTAGTGTGTGGTATAGAATCAGAAAAACTCAATGAAGAACTCTGTGACGGTCACAGTTTTCTAAAGGTGAAGGTTTCAGAAGCATTGAGAATGTTTCGGTGAGTTCTCTAGCAGTAGTAATCAGGATTCAAACAGACGTTCAATGCCCATCTGTGCCAGGAATTTTGCAGAGGAGATCCAGGCATCTAAAATATTGTCAATTAAGTTATTTTCCAAAGCTGAGATTCTATCTCGGGTAAAGAGTACTGGATCCAGAGCCAAAACCCCTAAGATTCAGCTCTGGTTTCTAAGGTATAATTTTGGGAATCATACTGAACCTGTTTCATCATTTTATATATGGAATGACATAATTAACAGTGCTGTATGAATGGTAAAAGTGCTGTCTGAATAATATTATTTATAGTAATTTGAGGATAATGCAAGGGATCTAAGTTAAAACCTTAACAGAAGTTATTTAAGCCAGTCATGAAGCTGACTTCTGAATGGTAAGGATTACAGAACCCATATTCCAGAGAGGTTGTGGAATTTTACATGACGCATACAATTCTCAGTCTCTGGGACGACACAGATACAGTCTTGATCATGAACAAGAAGTTGAATTGTGACTTATGTGGTACTGTTTCTTAGAAATACTACGAAGAAGAAAACCAAAATGACCTTTTACCGCTAATGTTTAAGTGTTATCACATGCCTATCATTTAAGCATGTTTAACCTTCACTCTTATAACAAGCATAGGGTAGGCAATTTAACGTCATTCAAAAAAATAACAGAAGCAGTAGGAACTCGACAGTGTGCTCCTGACAAGAGTTCCAAACTGGCAAAGACCTGGGCCCTACAACTGAACTTACTGCTACCCAACATCGCAGTTCTGAGCTTCAGATGACTGATTTTTAAAATGGGGGGTTAGGACTGTTGAACTAAAATAGCTATTAAACTTTCAGTTTGAGTATTATAGTAGATTTCTCAGATAACAGACCTTTTCACAATTATGTGCAAACCTACCTATTAAGCAAAATACCTCCCACAGTGTCAATCCTTCATCACCTTTCAAATCTCCTTTCTCTTATTATATTGATGAGACTATGTACAAAATAGCCAAATTTTTATCCACCCATAATTAGGAGTTCACAACACACCATAGTTCATAGTCATGCACACTTTTATATTGTAAATATTCTAAGATGACAAATTCTTATCAACCTATGTATCTTTTCAAATAAGCTATTTCTCTGAAATAAATGAGGACTGTTAAAGTACAAAGAGATTGCTATGTAATTGTTTAAATAAATTTTTGTAGGTTGGTTCGTTGAAGGGCACTCTTATTTTCTTTTACTTAAATCTCACCGCCCAAGAGCCAACAGTACTAATGTTAGGATATTTTAGGTGGACTACAATTTAGTCGGTACTTTAAACACTAGACAAAATAAAATTTCCTGCTGTTTCTGTTCCTGGATTCCCATTTCTTTCTTCGGACCCACAAATTTTCAACAGAATATAAGATACGATAGTAACATGCTTATTCATTGAAAGAAAGAAAAGAAAGGCAAAAGGAAACACACATATGCCTTTTTTACTGTTACATAAGCTTACTAGACAATCTCCCTTATATATAAAATTACTCCTCCAGGGGAAAAGAAAAATCTTCTGAAGTTGATATTTTACTTAAGATGGATGCTTCATGCTTCTTTCTTCTAGTGGCTTCATATTGATACTTATCTCCTCAAACAAGAGAACTCAGGGTATCTGTAATTCTCTTCTCTACACACCTGCACCATCCTATATGCCTTGATAACAAAGTGACTAGCAAAATACAAGATTTAATACCACCATAATTGTTATTATTCTTTAGGCCAAGTGTTTTGGCAGATTCCTAGTCTAGATTCTGAGAGCCCATGAAGGAAATCTGCATGCAAATTTTATGGTAAATGATTATATTTAAAATATTAAAATCTAATGAAGAGCTTAATAAAATGTAACATTTGAACACAACTCAGCAACCAACCCAGGAAATCATGTTTTCCCATGCAAAGTTCACAAATAGCTATGGATCCATTTCAGGTCGAGAGAGAAAATGGGAAGACAAGTCTTGTGAATATTTTCACAGCTACTGCTCCTCAAGAGTGGTGCTCCTTGCAAGAAAAGGATAGAACAAAGCTCTTAATGTTGCAGGTCTGAGAGACAGCCACATCAAAGCCAGTATAGTGGTCCCAACCCGAGCAGCTGGCAAACTGCAGGATGGATGTGGGCACTCTTCTGCCTAATAAAATCTGAATCAAACACTTTGCATCTCATTCTCCATGTGAGCTTTTTATGCAAACTTCTAAAGTGCAAGGAATCCTGGGGTGGAAGAGCTATTCTGAGAGATTTCACATAGTTCATGTAATTAGGGAAACCACTTCCTTTGATTGTAAGTGTTCAAAACAGCTGAATTTCTCCTATCAAAGGCACTCTGTGATTTGGGTCACCTCTTTTACTTTCTCTTTCATGTTTCTCAGGATGAGAGGTGAAGCTGGAGAGCACATTATTTAGGGGGAAAAAAAGATCGTGCTTTTTGTTTTAGGGATTGAACTTACACTATTCAAAAGACTGTCATTTAGACTCTCCCTTTCTTTCTCACCCTCTGTCTCTTTCCTTCTCTAGCCAGGTTCTTTGGTAGCTACAGAGAACACAATAAAAATGTCAATGTAGGGCTGATGGGAAACTGTCGTATTATATGTAAAAGCATTCTAATGCTCATGTTTGGGTTTAAAAGATAATTAGAACTGCAATCTTCAGGCTCTTGATCTTATTATGAATTTTTGTTGTTATAACAGTTGAGAGACAGAGAAAGAGGATGGAGAAAAGGAGTCTCTTACCGCCTCCCAAAAAAGCACAAGCCACCAGCAGCAAAGAGTGTAAAAGAAACTACCAACCTGTTCTTCCCCTATATTCCTGGAGTATCTTTTCCACTAAAAGTAGAACACAAGCTATTCAACAAGGTAGTTCATACTGCTTTTGCTATAGCTAACCTTAGCCCTGGATGCTCACGAGGTTTATGCACAGTTAGGTTTGCCAGTGAATATACAAACTACAAGAGGTAAAAAATAATTCACCATTCACCAACTACTTTAATGTCCATATTTCTACTGAATGTAAAGCAAGATGAACGATACTGTCTATGCCACAATCTCTAAGATTTCAGTTAAATTTTAGTTAATTAAAATTCCAGATGGTTAATAACACTAGTAATACTGTCAGTCATATCAAGGAAAAAGGGTTTTGAATCATATGAATAGAATCTGACAAAATTCTCTATAGTGACAACAATCTTACTTGTATTCATTATATTTTATCCTTATAATTCAAAGTAATTATGACTAGGCAGGAATTATCCCTATTTTATAGGTGAAGAAACTTTGTTCCAATGATGTTAGCCGACTTGCCTGACCTCCCAATTAGTAAGAGAAAAGTAAGAACAAATCCAGAACTTTAAAGAGAGCAGGGCACGATCTTCAATCATTCAGGATCCTAAATTTTTCTTACCATGGCTTGAAAAAAATCACATTAACTTTTCTGGCAGATATATCACATATTAACTCATAATAAACCAAATCTAAAACATCCTTCCCTTAAGCTGTATCTTCCTCATCTTCCACCGACACTTAGCTTTCCAGAGTCTATGTATAAAATGTTTCATTTCCATCTACTGGCTCAATGTGCTCATTGATTGAAATCTTTTCAGGTTCTTATTCTTACCGAGTCTTTTAACACATCAACTACTTTTCCTATTACTCTATTAACTGAATTAGATGCCACCTAAATTATTAAAATAAGTGTTAAGAAGGACATGAGTAAATGTATTTAATTCCACAAGGATTAAGTGGGTTTTATGTACTCCTAAAAGCATATACAAATTCACCTAATTTGTACATGGAAACTTTATTTCAATATTTTTATTTCAGGGACTTCCCTGGTAGTCCAGAGGTTAAGATTCCATGCTCCCAATATTGGGTTCGATTCCTGGTCAGGGAACTAGATCCCACATGCTGAAACTAAGCTTGGCACAGCCAAATAAATATCTAAATAAATAAAATATTTAGAAATATATATTTCAGTACCAGATAAAATTTGCCTTCCAAGTCGTAATACATCTTCTTTGTTCCTATCACTATTATAGCTCTTAGCTTATTTTTTTAGCCAAAATGTAGTGAACTCTTACTGTATGCCAAGCATTGTACTGAAAACCTCTAATTTCCTCAAAGGTACTCTGTGGTAGGTAATATTAGTATTCTCATCCCATTAATAGAAATGAGGAATTGGGGTACAAAGAGCTTGCAGAAAGAAGAAGCTAGTCAAGTGGCTGAACTAGGGATCCCACATAGGTCTGACTATAGAAGCCACACTTTACACCACTGCCTCTGTACTGAAGACACTTTACAAGTTCATCTCCTCCCAGTTCACCTGTAAGATCCCCATGGGTTCTTCAACTTGCAGCACAGTTCTGGCGCCTACTAAGCCCTTTATATATGGTGACATGGCTTCTGAATTAAGGTGCAACACTAGGATACACAGGGTTCTACATCCTAAATAAAAGAAGCTTTTAAAAGGGCATCATAACTGTCTGCAAAGGCTATGCTAAACAATTTATATGGCTCTAGCAGACAATACTACAACCAATGGGCAGAGTTAAAAGGTAGCAAGTTCTAACTAAAACCAATGAGGGCCTATAAAAGAGAGCAATGCTAAAGAAGAAAGGGTATCTTATATAAATTCCAATCACCATAGGATTTAAAGTGTCCAGATAACCAGAGGATGAAGAAAATCATCTCGTAATGAGATATCTTATTAGGGGAGACCAAGGCTCCCTAAATGCCAGTGTCAGTCTACTGATGTGCTACATCAGGGGATAAATATTTATACACACACACACACATGCCTAGATTCTAATCTGGAACTATTAAACCAGAATCCTTGGAAGTAGGGTCAAGCTATATATATATTAACATTACTGGAGATGTATTAATACATCTTATTAATACATCATGTTACCTGAATGTTATTGACTGCAGATGTTTTAATATTCACTTACATAACAAATCGCTGGCCACAGGCATTAGGTTTTGCAAAAATCCCCCAGTCAATAATGCCCACCAGGTCATTCTGATGTGCAGCCAAAATTAGGAAAATTAGGCTTGTGAGATCTTTGTCAACTTTCAAATTTCTGTAATTTTATGAAGGTATGCTCTCAACTGTCTCTTAATTTTATGACATGACTAAGCACAGCACAGCACAAGGGCTCCACAGAGGTGTAAGCAGTCTTCTAGGAAAACAGAGGGACATTTGAACCCCCCTGGGAGGTGTGGAGGAGGGGAAGAAGAGCTTTTATGGAGGGGTATTTTAAGGACAACAGGCTTCTGACAGGCTGGAAGCAGGTAGAAATGCATTTCAGCTGGAGGCAGGAAAGCACATTGCCCATTTGGAGAACATCCTGTCCTCTCAGGAAGCTGATACACAGTTTGCGTGAATGGAAATCAGAAGAGGTTAAAGAGCTTTATTAAGGGTGAACCTTCTTAGAGGGGGCTAATGTCGTATTTTTTTTTTTTAATGTGCACTAAAAAAAACCCTTATTTCTTGTATTATTATTTAGACCAACTGGCTTGTGAGCGCTTAGTTTCCCACCAGGGATGCAACCTGGGCCCCCTGCAGTGGAAGTGCAGAGTTCTTATCACTAGACCACCCATAAGGAGTTGGAATTTACTCTATAAATAAGAGGAACCATCAAAAGTGTCTGGAGCAGAAAGGACATGATCTGATATGGTGGGGTTTTTGTTTGTTTGCTTTGGTATCCACATGGCCGATGTATCAGAAAGGGAAAACAGATATTAGAAGGCAGAGAAGAATGACTTGTATTAAGGGAAGCAGACAGAGATGGAATAAGAAAACATCAATTCCAAAAAAATCTTCCTGTTTTCAACAAAATGTACACGGTTGAGAACACACCTAGATGAACACCAGAGCCCTGTCTTTCCATTCCAGGGAACTTGTTTGGGAATCTATTTGATTAGAGATGAGAATTCTGCTGGGTAGTGTTGGGACGAAGTCATGGACACCTCCAGGAAATCCAAGAACTGGAATCAGCCCTGGTTGCAATCTGCCCTTAGATACAGGAGAGGACACGGAATCTATTATACTAGTGAGCCATTATAACTGGCTAGTTAGCCATTCTTACTACCACTTCTGTTCTGTATTATTAATTCTTAAAACTTGTTCCTTTTCCAAATCTTTGCTTTGTAATCAATCCAAAGGTTACCCGAGGGTTCACAGTACTAATGCATCTGAGCAAACCCTTGGAGAACTTACCTCATACTAGCCTCCTGCCATCTCTGTAATTCTATTCTTGACTTTTTTTGTTTGTTTGATTTATTCATCTTTGATTAAAATATTTTCTCTTATCTGTATGCCACACAGTTTCCTAGCTGAAAGGAAGAATTCTGCCCAGCCTTTTGGCTTACAAAACAACAGACAATATAAGTTAATAGTCATTAATTGATACTCATTTTGAAAGACTGATGATTTTGAAAACAGCTATTTGTATATAATAACAGCTACTTTAATGGTTCCTATCTCTAAACAGTTTATTTTTTCACTTCATCTCAAAATGAAATCACTGAATTCCTAAGCAACTCTTTCCCCACCTCCATCACACTGGGTATCCATGGCAACATGTCCGGAAGAACTGGTACACTGTGACATTTCATTGTTTAATGGAGCACCTAATGTCAATTACCATACATGCAACTCTATATGTGTATGCATTATTCAATCTCCTTTAGACTATGTAAGACATATAAGATAGTCTCTGAATTCCCTGGAGAAAATGCATTATCCCCTCTACTGGATAAAAGCGAGGCTAGAAAAACAAAATGAGTATATGCACAAAGAATATTTAAGACCTCTGGGCTGCTGCCGGTTCTGCTGTTTCCAAGTTAGGATACACAGCCAATGGTTTGATTGAGGCAGACAAAATCTCTGCACAAATGCCACTACATGTAGAGTAACTATCATCCCTAAGAAATTGCTTTTTGTTTTTGAAGGTGCTCACAGACAAGTCAAATTCTGTCTCTGACAGTATCTTAGTTATTTTAGTCATAGCCACATGTTTCAGCATAGTTTTGATAGGTTCTAAAATCTTGTCAAACTCTGAATCCTAGGGAACTTAAGTTTTTGTTTAATTCTGATGTGATGATCCTCCAGTAGCAGTAACAATCACCAACCTGACTTTCCCTCTCTCTTACTGATGATTTCATATCTTCTAGACAGCAGCAGTGAAAAGAAACGCAAAGCCCATTCCACAAGGGCACTTGCCTAGCAAGGCACTAGGTGCCTTGCTGACCCACTGAACTTGGTAACTCAGTTAACTAGCATGCTCTGAACGAAGTCCAGTGCATGCTTGTGTCATATTGAAATCTGCTCTTTAGTGAACGTGCATTTACATTTTAGAATTAGAAAGATTCTAATCATTCTATTTTTTTTTTAACCTACTCTTTTACAGAGGAGGGAATCAGAAAGGTGAGGGACTCATTTCAGAGTCAAGGATAAAAATGCAAATTCCACTCTCTCCTTGACAGCATAAAAATACTGATGTAGTCTCCATAACCGCCGCCCCCCCACCTTTGGTAATAGTGATGGAAATTCAGTGGATATCATCTCCTTAAGCAAATATATATTAGCTATAAGCTGCTTTATTTTTCCATGTCAGTAATTATGGATCAAGATCATTGTTTTCCAAAGCAGTTTAATTTTCACTGAACGGGAATATCAGAATTTGTTCACCCAGTTATCTGTTGTTGAACATTCAAGTTGTTTCTAATTTTTCATGATTATAAAAAAAAAATCACTGTATACTCATCAGATGCACTTCTTTTCTTTTTAAATTATTTTGCATATTTATTTGGCAGCACCAGGTCAGAGTTGCAGTACTTGGCATGTTTAAGACTTCTAAAATTGAGTTAAAGAATGTTTATAGTTCCCTGAAGCATATTTTATTACAAAACAGTTGAAAATCTTTCATTTTAAAATTATCACAGAAAAAACAGGCTCTTGTTTAATGGAATTTAAAGGAAATTCTATTTGAGCAGGAAATGATCTATCATTTTGCACTTTCAGGAAAGAATCAGCTCACTAACATCCTAAAATCATGATCTTAAAGTCTCCAAACAGCTGTAGGAGAAATAATGCAAAGAACAGCACAGAAACTTTTAATTAAAGTCAATGTGGCCATGATATTTTCCATCTGCTACTCTGTCAAAAGATCGTTCGCAGATGCATAAACCCAAACCAAGCTGCTTCTTGGGAGTTGCAATTAGAAAACTACCATGAGAAACTCTGGAGAGGCCATCAGGGAGGCATGTGAGACAAACCCAGTGTTAAAGAAAAAAAAAAAACTTTCTTTCTCTTGTTATTTCAATAGTTTTCATAAATTTTTTGCCTCTAAATTAATTCATTGTATTTCTCTTGCTAGAGTCAAAAAGAAATTTACAACTAGGTGTGAGAGGTCTTCAACTAGGTATGCTTTAGTTAAAAGAGGTACAGTTGAAAGAATGTGTCTGGTGGGAGCCAGGAAGGTCTGGATTCAAATTCTAGTTCTACCACTTCCTATGTGTCTTTGGGCATATAAAATCACTTCTCTCTACTGCTTCGCCTGTGTATTGGTGGTAACCCCTAACTCATAGGGGTGTTACTTATGCACACAAGAATGCAGATATAAGGGAAGAGTTGAATAATGGATTGCACATGCTATTTTTAGTTGATCTGTATAAATCATGGGGCTTCTGACTTCAGCATTTAATGCCTTTGCCCTAATCTAAGATAAATTTTACTAACATTATATTCCAAACTAACATATACATTTCTGTATCCCTATCTCCATACTTATCTCATTTAGAAATTAGGCAATTGTTTTTTTGAAGCTTTCCCAAGAAAGAAGGTTTGATTTATTTATTAAAGATGAAGTATATTTTAGCTTTTTCTCATATTTATACCAGTTCCCATCATCTTTCTTCCTTACCAGTCTCTAAAATGTAAACATGCTTTTTTTTTTGGCAGAGATTCTTGATTTGAAAGATGCTAATTCTGTTTTACAGGTGATCTTTTTAACAGAATCCTCTGAAAAGCAAAATTTCTGTTTCTAAATAAATCAGTTATCAAATTACCTTTACACTATTGTGAAGAGCAGAACAAGCCTAAAGAAAAGGAGTGAGAGTTAGTAAGTCATTATTAGACTTATTTAAATAGGAACAAATTGTTTAAATGAGGTAGAAATTGAAATGAGGAAAAGTTAATCCAGCTTCCGGAAAGTCTACAATCAGTGTAGACCCATCCATCCACCTTTTCTTTCTTTCTTAGGCTAGCTGAGGTAATTAGGAGGAAATGACCACTGGGTGGTCCTCTGCAGTGGTAATTTGCTTTCTTATTTCTTGTTTCATTCATTTTATGATCAAAATACTGATGTTTACTGAGTGGTCTGGCTGCTAATCCCTTCTTCCTGTTGCATGTCGGAAGAAAACCACATAACCAGCCCAAGTAGGATTGCGGTTTGATGAGAAAACAAATGTCCATTCCGAAACCACAGGGCTGTCACATAAGCGAACAACACTTGCAGGCTCTATTTCATTTTCTAAAATCCAGAAAACACAAACCTCCTGCTTGTTGCAGTGGCCACCACAAGAACTGACCATGTGGATGCTACCTATCTGAATATTTATCATATTTTTCTAAGCAAACCTTACTGCCCAAAATAGTCTGTGAGTGTCTGCAGTCCGAGCATTTCTCACTCTCCTTCCTTTGGGACTGACAATGAGAACAGGAAATGAATACTCTCTTTGTAAAGACGCTCACTTTGCCGCTTTGGACACCACCCTCCCCTCCATATCACTACTGGAATATTACGTCATTTTTTTTTTTTTGCCCATGATGGTCATTCTTTTCCTTGCCCCAGCTATAAAGTATGAAACCCTGAATTTGATACCCTAATTTATATAAACCCTATGTAAGTGCCACAGGCAAGACCATCACACAAAACACTTTTGAACAATATATATTTAGAAACAATGCCTCACTCTTGCCTCACTCTCACTCTTTAAACATATTAAAGTCTCATAAGGAAATGTAATTATATTGTTTCCCAAGCACTTATTTTAATTATTCTTCAACGTATAATTTTCTGTTCATTTTAAATGTACAGATGACGGCAAAACAGAAGTAGCAAGCATACATCCCTCAATCTAGAAAATTAAAAGGGAATAAAGAAAGCTTTCTGAGAAAACTCTCTGGAATGAAATGCATCTTCTCTTCCACTTCCCAGTTGGCTGACATTTTTAGTATTAGGCAAGAAATGCTAGTATGTAAGATAAAGCTCTGTTTCCAAAGACCATATCTGAAATTTAACTTTGTTTGCTATTTTCAAACAAGAAGGTAAGAAAACACAAGTGAGTGAGGCTGCATGTGTAAGTCCCTTCAGTCGTGCCCGAATCTGTGACCCTATAGACCATAGCCCACCAGGCTCCTCTTTCCATGGGGATTCTCTAGGCAAGAATACTGGAGTGGGTTGCCCTGCCCTCCTCTAGGGGATCTTCCTGACCCAGGGATTGAACCTGTGTCTCTTGTCTCCTGCATTGGCAGGCAGGTTCTTTACCACTAGCACCATGTGGGAAGCCATGTACGTGAGGTTGCTATGAAGATAATCTGAGATTCTTGTATTGCTGTGATGAGAGCTCTTATCAAGCTAAAAAGCCATAAAACAATATATGTTCTTTAATTGTGGTCTCACGACTCATGGATGGAAAGTTGACATACACAGGCAATAAATTATTGCATTGAGAACATTCTTTCTGTTGTTGTTTAGTCACTAAGTTGTGTGAGACTCTTTGTGCCCCATGAACTGCAGCATGCCAGCCTTCCCTGTCCTTCACTGTCTCTCTGAGTTTGCTCAAACTCATGTCCACTGAATCAGTAATGCCATCAAACCATCTCATTCTCTGTCACTCCCTTTTCCTCCTGCCCTCAGTCTTGCACAGCATCAGGGTCTTTTCCAAAGAGTCAGTTAGGAGGTAATATATGAGAGATTCTGGGGCTTCCCAGGTGGTGCTAGTGGTAAAGAACCCGCTTGCCAATGCAGGAGATGCAAGTTCAATCCCTGGGTGGGGAAGATCTCCCAGAGGAAGGCATGGCAACCCTCTCCAGTATTCTTGCCTAGAGAATCCCATGGACAGAGGAGCCTGGAGAGCTATAGTCCATAGGGTCGCAGAGTTGGAGACGACTGAAGCAACTCAGCATGCAGGCATACGATTTTGCAGGGGATATAATTAAATATGGATTAAAATGCACATCTTCTATAAAACCTGTCAACTAATGACAAGGCAGTTGATTTTCAATACAGGAAGACAAAAGTGATATATTCATTTCTTCTCATTATCACCTAGTACTTTACTTATTTTTTAAAATATTTATTTGGGGGCACTGGTTCTTAGTTGTAGCATGTGAGCTCTTAGTTGTGGCATGTGGGATCTAGTTCCCCAACCAGGGATCAAACCTGGACCCCCTGCACTGGGAGCAGAGGCTTAGCCACTGAAGCACCAAGTTCCCTCTCAATACTTTAAAAATAGGTGCCAAAAAAATAAAAATAATAGGTGCCAGTTACCAGTTAATTGCCTCTCAAGTTCCGCCCCCACACTTTGCTCTCCTTTGTAATATTAATACTTGAGCTGGCTCCCATAACCACTTCTCCTTAATTAGTGGGTGTGGTTTCAGGCTTTGTGAATGGAGACACTGGAGGGTCACCACAGGCATAGTAGAGGAAGGGGTGTCTTCTGCTTGCTCCTTGGGGTCTCCCTCTTTCAGCATGACGCCGGAGCACTTGCCCTTCAGCTGGTCTCTCTGGCGCCCCAGGAGCTGGCTTCTTGTAACAAGCTCTGGATGCCATACCCTAATGGGCAGCTTTCCGCCTGCCAGTTCTGGCCCACTGGTACTCAAGTAGGTGGCTTTATGCTCCCCAGCTCTTGCCCACACATAACCCACAGCAGGGATGTGTGTGGGACCACTCCAACCTAGGCCACTACATGCAACATTCCCAGCACCCTCAGAAGTGGCTTCTTGTGAACCAACCCTGGGCCATGTAATTAGCACCGAACTCCTCTATTACCCATGCACAGCTACAGCCTCTACAATGGGGCTCAACTACAGTGTGGGCAATGGGCCCTCTTCCAAGTTTGTTCCTTCCTTGAATATGCTCCCTCAGCTCCAGGGCTAGTGGCTGCTCCCTGTATTTCTGTACTCCTGAGTCTCTTTTACTCAGTTTGGAGGTTAACCACCTTTTACTAATTAATAATTCTCTACATTAATTTTTCTGTCTGATACAGAGCTGGTACTGGGTGTGGTCCTAGGTTACAAACCCTGAAAAATAAGATTTTAGGGTTAGTTTGGTCATGAACTGCAGCACAGTGGTAAATTCCCCGGTAAGGGGAAAGAGGATTGTTATAACCCATGGCAATAAAGAGGCAGCAACCTGAATCACTTTGTCATCTGTGGTTAATTGAGGTGAAGCCCCAACTGAATCAAGGCCTGGAAGCCAAAGCGGCTGCTCTCCTTGACCAATGGCAGAGATGATGAATGTGAGGACGGAAGGGCAGGATGGGCTCTGAGTGCAGTGAGGTGGTTACCGAGAGAAAATGATGAGTCAGGTCCTTTAAACCCCAGCCCAAGCTCTAAGAACAAAAGAGCTTCAACAGCAGCTCTAAAAGGATTTTTTTTTCCCCCACAGTAGCCACAGGACTACTTCTTCCAGGAATTAAACCCTAAGTTTACTGTGTGTGTGGCTGAATTACAACATTGGTTGATTCAGAACCTCACCAAGTCCCCCTTGCACAGTTAGTGCATTGACTGGCAAAGAATGGGAACTGAAGCCTGGAAAGGGGGATTGGATTTGATTCAAGATGGCTCAAACCCCAAAGTCTCTTGGAGGCTTCTTTGCCTATGGAAGCAGCTTGTCCTCCTATATCTTAAGGGACAAGTCTTCTTTTGCTGGAAAACTTTTCCTGGAGAGCCTCATCTACATACATGCCTTGCAAGGGGATGCTCACTGTTCTCAAGATTGGCCATAACCACTCACTGTCCCCAAATTCAAAAAGCTTCAGGTACATGGTACATGGTATAATCCAGAAATAAATATATGTTATAGGCCAAAAAGATGAAAAAAAAAAAAGCAAGATTCTTAGATTGGAAAAAAACTCAGGCAATATGTGTAGGAATAAATATCAAAGGTGTTAGACCAAGGTATATAGATCAGGTTGATTACAGAGATACAGATGCACTTACCAGGGATTCCAGATTTAATGTTAGCCCATGAAGCTGAAGTGTCTCTAATACTTTATTTGATTGGCTGACTAAAACATGAACCCAATGGCAGCCTACATGTAATGAATGAGGTTGAGATGCTAAAAGTTCCCTGGTATGATGTGGAGGAAGGAACAAAAGGCTCAGGAAGATAAGAATATTGGAGTGGAGTTATGATGGGCAAAGGGTAAATACAGCCACCCAACTACATCTCCTGAGAAAGACCAGAGACACTCCCTTCACTAATACATTGCCAAAGGCATTAGAGAGAATAGCACTGTATCTCTGAAAAACTCTGTGGCTCTTCGCCTTTATAGACCAGGTATCACCAAAGAGGATGCCACCATTGGGAGAGGCTTTCTGATTTCCCTGGGGATGAAGAAATACAGGAGTAGCAGAGGCCAAGCAGCAGCACCTTTTTTTTTTAGGATGAGAATTATCCTGACTAGGGAGGGCATTGTCCACCTGGGAATTATTTATGCATTTATTTAAAAAAACATTCTATTTCTTTATTTGTGTCATGCCTTGGTTGCAGCATGTGGGATCCTTGCTGCAGTGTGCAGGCTTCTCTAGGTTGTGTGCGGGCTTCTCTCTAGTTGTGGCACGCGGGCTCCAGAGAGAACAGGCTCAGTAGCCCTGTGGCATGTGTACTCTTAGTTCCCTGACTAGGGGGGTCCAACCCATATCCCCTGTATTGGAAGGCAGATTCTTAACCCCTGGACCACCAGGAGAGTCGCTAAGCAGCAGCACTTAATGCCAAAGACAAGACTGGTGCATTTACCATAAAAGACAGCAGGGATGTGTTGATAAGCAAAATGCTAAGGGATATTGGGTGTCCTTAGGGATGAAACCAGTGTGGAATCTACGAGAATATGACATCATCTATTAAAGGGAAAAATCTCTAGTTCTGGCAGCCACTAAGTCACCACCAGGGAGTCAAACATCACACCCATTTTCTAGAACCAGGCCAGTTTACAGACCAGAGTCCTTTGATTGGAGGGAAGGCCGGGTATCTTTGAGGAAGGGCCCTGCTGTATTGTCACAGGCATAGAAAATCCTCCTCTGAGCTCTCACCGAAGTACCTGCTGTTACTTACTGGATGGACAGGGTACTGGGGAGAAGGAAATGCCCAGCAGTTTCAGGAGTTATGAGACACTAGCTCTGAATCAATACTAAGTTCCCTGTAATAGGCTCACTGAGAAAGAAAATGTGTGTGTGTGTGCGTGCGTACATGCTCACCCAGTTGTGTCCAACTCTTTGCAACCACATGGACCATTAGCCCACCAGGCTCCTCTGTCCATGAAATTTTCCAAGAGAAAGAAAATACATGAACTGATTTATAAATGATTCTGTGTTAGTTAGTTGATACGTTAGTACCAACTAAAAGCAGACACCTACAGCCCCAAGCAGGGGTCACACCCAAGGAACAGCCTTTTAAGAAAAACATCTATTTATTGGTTGCTCTGGGTCTTCCTTGCAGCATGAGGGGTTCTCTTGTTGCAGAGCACAGGCTCTAGAGAGGGTGGACTCAGTAGCTGTGGCATGCGGGCTTGGCTGCCCTGTGGTATATAGGATCTTAGTTCCCTGACCAAGGATGGAACCCACGTCCCTGGCATTGGAAGGTAGATTCTCAACCACTGAACTACCAAGGAAGCCCTGGAAACAGCTTTTAGGGAAAATCCTCCCCGTGGGCAGAACCTGGGTAGTACATCTAGTGACCCACTTTGTCTGGAATGAGAGATGGCCTGAGGTAGTATGCATTTATACTAACTCATAGATTATTACTTTTTTCTGAATGATCAAGGACTTGAAAGTAACAGGATTAGAAGACAGATGACGAAGAATCTGGGGGAAGAGGTATGTGGATAAACATCTAAGGTCGGACACAGACTGTGTCCCGTATGAATGCTCACCAAAGAGCACCCACCACAGATGAGGTGCTCAATAATCAGATGAACAAATTTTATATTCTGTAGACATCACTCATCCTCTTTCCCAGCCACTGCAATGCTAGCTCGATGGGTCTGTGAACCAAGTAACCAAGGTGGTGGGGATGAAGACTTAGCAACACGGACTTCTGATTATCAAGGCCGAGCAGTCTGTTGCTCCTGCAAGGAACAGTCATAACTGTAATGTTTCTGCCAGCATCTCCATCAGCTGCCTCACGGAATGCCTTATTCACCGCTCTTTCATTCCCTTTACTACGCCACACTGCTTCTGATGAAGGAAATCACTTCACAGCAAAGGAAGTGTAGCTACGGGCTCATCCCCATGGAATTAACTAGTCCCACCGCATACCCCTTCTCTCAGAAACAGCGATTCCAACCAGAAGGTGGAATGACTTACTGAAGTCTCAGCAATGTCACCAGTTGAGAGACAATATCCTAAAAGCATTTCTGACTTAGAGGATGTTAAGTATACGTTTTGAATCAGAGACCACTGTCTCCCGTGTAATAGAACACACTGAACTGGAATAGAGAGACAGAAGTAGGAGCAACTCCTGTCACTATTATACCTAATGATCCCCTCAGAGGATTTTTTAACATGTTTTTATTTAATTATTTATTTTTCTCCATGCCCAGCAGCATGTGGCATCTTAGTTCCCTGACTAGGGAGCAAACGGGCACCTCCTACATTGGAAGTGCAGAGTCTTAACCACCTGACTACCAGGGAAGTCCCCACTCAGAGAGTTTGTGCTCCCGATCCCAAATTTGAGCTCTGCTGGTTTGGAAGTCTTAATCCCAGAAGATGAAATTTTCCCACTAGGGGACATAATAAAGATTCTACTGAATTAGTTATTTGCCACTTGGCTATTTTAGGTTTTTTTTAATGCCACTGAATCAACAAGTATAGAAAGAGGTTCCTCTGCTGATGGGAGTAAGTGATCCCAATTACCAAAAAAAGATTTAGGTGGTTGTTAAGCAGTAGGAGCAAAGAACTCTGTCTGAAACTCAGGGGTTTCTATGAGATGACTCCTAACATTTCTATGCTCAATAATAAAAGTTAATGAAATACCATTGCAACCAATGACAGGCAGGACTACTGAGGACTCAGAACCTTCAGAAATGAAAGTTCAGGTCACCCCACCAAGCAAAGACCTCTGACCAGCTGAGGTTTTGGCTGAGAGAAAAAGGAAATATGGAATGAGCAGTGGAAGAAGGAAGACAGAAATCATGACTAGTTACAGAAATGAGGAATGTAAATGAGGATAGGAGGTTTGTCTATTTTTCCCTTTGTTTGATATTTATACATTTATATCCATATACTACATGTATACTTCCTTGTGTATATTAACCATTTCTTTTTATCTCTTTTTCTTCTCTTTATTTTTCCCTAGCTTTATGGAGGTGTGATTGACAAACAAAAATTGCATATATTTAAGGTATACAACATGCTTTATGTATACATTATAAAATGATTACCACAATCATGCTAATTAATACATTTAATACCTCGTGTAGTTACCTTTTTGTGTTGTTTGATGAGAACACTTGAGATCTATTCTCTTAGCAAACTTTACATTATAATTAATGTCACCATGGGTTACCTTAGGTCTCCAGGATTTAATTCATCTTATGACTAAAAGTATGTACCTTACACACAACTTCTTTATCCGCTCATCCATCAATGGACACTTGGGTTTGCTTCTGTATCTTAGCTACCATAAACAATGCTGCAATGAACATGTGAGTGCATATATCTCTTCAAGAAAGTGGTTTTATTTCTTTTGGATATGTATCCAGAGGTGGGATTGCTGGACCATATGGTAGTTCTATTTTTAATTTTCTGAGGCTCCCTTCCCCATAACCGTTTTCCACAGAGGCTGCACCCATTTACATTCTCACCAACAGTGTGTGAGGGTTCCCTTTTCTCCACATCCCCCTTGTCAGCACTTGCTATGTTTTGACTTTTTTATTTCAACCATCCTAATAGGTGTGAGATGATATCTCATTGTGTTTTTGATTTGCATTTCCCTCAGGATTAGTGATAGTGAGCATCTTTTCATATACCTGCTGGGTATTTGTATGTCTTCTTGGAAAAATGTCTATTTCCCCCATGTTTTATATACAAGTTGTTAGGGGTTAAGCTTATGATTTTGTCTTTTGGTAAAAGAGTATTCAGAGAGATTACAATGGAATCTGAGGAGAAATTAATAGTCAGCAATGGATGACTTTTAGGACGATACATCTCCTTATTTTGGGGAAAGGGTGAAAACTTCTTCATTTGTAAAAAGGACACATGTTCTTGAATGGTAAAAGCATAGCTGTTTCATTATTAGGAAAAAAGTGAAAGTCGCTCAGTCGTGTCCAACTCTTTGGGACCCCATGGACTACGTAGTCCAAGGAATTCTCCAGGCCAGAATACTTGAGTGGGTAGCTATTCCTTTCTCAAGGGGAACTTCCCAACCCAGGGATTGAACCCAGATCTCCCACATTAGAGGTGGATTCTTTACCAGCTAAGCCACAAGGGAAGCCCAAGAATCCTGCAGTGGGTATCCTATTGCTTCTCCAGTGGATCTTCCTGACCCAGGGATCCAACTGGGGTCTCCTGCATTGCAGGCAGATTCTTTACCAACTGAATTATATAGAAGTTCAAATGTGCATAGAAGTTGTACATAAAATCTGAGTAGCCAAAGGGGCAAAGTGTGCCAGTTACTAATCAGGTGCCTCTCAGAACCGTATCTGTTGCTTTGTCCAGCCTTAGGATGCTGGAGATAGATCCTGTAGACATTTTTATTTTGCCAGCTGGCAGAGTGCTAGGCGGTCAGTAAAGGGCACAAGAGGGACACTATAAGATACGGTAGAGGAGAGGACTCCCCTTCCTCTTTCCTGTGTGATCTTTTCCCCAGTGGCTACAGTTACCAGCAGTATATGTGACACCCAGTGTTACTCACCCTCAAGTGCTTTATTGGCACCTCAGTGGACCAGCTTCAACCTGCCAGCTCCCCAGCAGGTGGCTTCCTACATGCTAGCTATGGTACTCCTGAGAACGTGAACCATTTGTGGAACCCCAGCAAATGGTTTCCTGTGAACCAGCCCCAGACTGTGACACGGTAGCAAACCCCTCCACCAGCCAGGTGCAGCTACATGCTCACCACTCAGGTCGAAATTTCTCTCCCAAGTCTGTCCCTTCCTTTGGTATTCTCCTTTGGTTCAGAGGGGGTACCTGCTCCCTACCTTTGCTACTCCCATATTCTTTAGAGACTTTTACTAGTTAATAGTGTTGACGTTGCCAGTTAGTCATTTTAATGTTGAGTCTTCACTGTTCAAATTACTGGTGGGTTTTCTGTTTCCTGATTGGACCCTGACTGATAATCTACTGTTTTGTACTGAGGCATCTCTTATATCATGGTGTTACTCATTGGGCAGGGCTTATTAACCTTACAAATAGTATGCTTTTCAAAACTTAATTACCATTATTTTTATAATATTTTAAGTAAATCACAGGAAGCAGTTGTAATTTCTTGAATTAAAGGAGAAGAGTTCGAAATCAAGCCCTATATACACGACGATGTAGATGCAAAAAACGATGGTGAACGGACACAACAGTTACTACCAACTTCTAAGTCAAGCCTTGCCATTAAGGACTTCCTCCCCTTTAAAGATTCTGGTCTCTGTCAAACACAATCTTCATTCCTTGCTTTATACTGTAAAGTCACTGATTTCGCAAGAACAAGGTCTTGTGACGACTAAGGGGGAAAGCGTGTGGGTGCATCTGTGTGTATGTGTATGCGTTTATGGCTCCTGCGTATTCAGAGATCAAAATAATACAGTCAAGCCAGGGAACCAACATAGACAATATTTATAGGTTACTTTTTTGCTTGCTGCTTTTCTAATCTGCTTCCCTGCCACAAACTCATAACATGGAGCCAAGAATCTGGAAATAATTTCAAAAAATTAACAAGTCCATAAAACTCTGTGGTCTTCCCCCAACCAGATTTGTTAATGTTACTGACTAATATCAGATCTCCCTCTTCTGGGCACATGTATTTAAAGAAAGATTTTTATCTCCTTAAATGTAAACAATACGATTAAGAAATATTCTGACTTGGTTAGAAGAAAATGGAATTATAAGAAAAAAGAGACGAATATAATTAATCTTAAGGTCAAATACATGGCTAGATTTCTCCACTTGTAAAACAATGGGAACAAAAATAGTTGGCTTCAGATAATATACTTTCAGGTCCCCAGTTTTTTGAGTCTAACTGTAGAGAGCACAGAAACCCCCTTGGGGTGGGTCTCCTGCCGCGCCAGAGACTTAGGTGCCATCCTCTTGTCACATCTTTCCATTGACCACTCCCCCAAGCACCTGCCACCCCCTTCTCACCTCTTAACCTTGACAGATGGCAGGTATTCTGCTCTAACTGAACAGAGAAGGCTTTCATACATAACTTAGATGTTTTTCTAATATACCTCAGGGGAGAGGGTCTCTGGTATTAGACGCTAAAGGAGATTAACACAAATTTCCATAGCCAAACGTGACTTATGTCTGTTTGTTCCACTCGAGGCGTTTTCTAGATGAGCACTCCTTTAAGCCATCCTAACATTTGTTCTATCTTGTATTGTGTAACCTTGGAAATTACAAACCAGTTCCTGTGCAATTAAGGATAGTGAGGCTACACTACCATGTGTGAAACAGACAGCTAGCGGGAAGCTGCTGTGTGACACAGGGAGCTCAGCCTGGCGCTCTGTGATGACCTAGGGGGTGGGACAGGGGTGCGGTGCCCTGGCAGGGAGGCTCAAGAGGGAGGGGATATGAGTATGCATACAGAGCTGATTCACTCTGCTGAACAGAAGAAATTAACACAACATCGTAAAGCAATTACACTCCAATAAAGGATACTGAAGTTATAATTTTATTATAAAAAATAAAATTTTGGTAAGTAAAACCTTTATTAAGAAAGTAAATAGCAAAATAGTTGAAGCATATAAGAACCCTGGTATTATTTTCATTTATGAGTAAATCATCAAGGAGCCAATTCATATAAAATTTTATCTTTTTATTGTTACAAACCATCATTTTTTAAAAACTTTTTTATCAATCAAACAAAAAATTAAATATATCAATGCATTCAACACGCCTTCTATTTTGGGGGAAACTTCCAAAAGAAGGAGTGGGAAAAGCCTTTAAATGGAATGGAAATGTCTCTAAATATAATATTCTACTATGCATAAAATGTTACATGTTTTATTTCTTTTGTTATCATAAAAGCAAAGAAATAAAACCAAGAGGAATATGCACAGCCTGATTGTTCCAGAATCTCCAGAGGAAAAAAAAAATTTTTTTCAGAGTAGTCTTAGAGACATAGAGACAATTGAGGACAACAGAGAGAACATTGTGTGGAAAAAGAAAATGGAAAAGAGACAGCAAGTGATCTTTTCATTGTCACTGTTCTTGGGTTTTGTCTCACTCTTCTATTGCCACATAGGACAGAAACAAAAGAGCCCCTCCATTAACACTTCATCACATTAGGATTATCATCCATGGCTATAGTTTAGGGAAATGAATGGAGATAAGGAAGATATTGCTATCAAATCAGAAATAACTCAGGAAATATGATATGTGTACTTTGCAAAGCTGCTTCTTGCTTAAACATACATTTTAGCTCATGTCTTTCACATTTTGTGGTTATTAAAAAAAGTATTTCTTTTTACTTATTTATTTGGCTGCACCTGGTCTCAGCTGCAGGATGTGGAAACTTAAGACGCTTCTTTGGGGTAAGTGGGATCTTTATTTGCAGAATATGGAATCTAGATCCCTGACCAGGGATTGAATCTGAGCCCCCTTCATGGGGAGCATGGAGTCTTAGTTGCTGGACCACCAGGGAAGTTCCTATATTTTGAGTTTCTGTATTGGTGCTTTCCATTTCTGTGTCAAAAGTCCATGCCAAGAACAGAGTTCAGTATGTTTTATCAGGAAAAAAATCAATGAGGAAGTTTAAAAATTTATGAGAACATATCCCTTCTCCATAAGAGAAACTCTGCATTCTTAAGAGATTCAGCTTAACATTCCTTAGTCCTTCAAGATATACTTCACAGATAAATTTTTTAAAAGACCAATTCTTTTCTTTATTGATTGCATTGTTAAATACTATTGAAAATTGCACCTCACTGGATGAGACATAATTATAAAACTGATCTTTACTAAATCTTCTAGAATTGGTAGTCCCATATGAACCTTGCCCTCATCGAGGAAGTCATCAGTGTCATGCCTCAACAACAGGGACCCAGCTTGCTTCTTTTTCAAGGAAGCTAGAGATCTGGATTTTCACATAAAATCATCTAAGTTTTAAATGTTGACAATAAACTTTTTAAAATTTAAGTACTGTGTGTATCAAACACAGAATATCTGCAGCACAGAAACAGCCATGAGCTCTCAGTTGGTAGCATGTTTAATAATGATAACCCTGATGGGCTAGCACACAGCTGTACAGTGGAGCCACCCTCTCCACCTCCGCAGCTCCCTCCACTTCCTACTGTGTGATGCCTGGCTCATTTCACTCCTTTAAATTAGATTACCATATGCAGACTCTGCAGTTTGCAGCCCTGATTTAAAACTATAGGCCTTCCTTGCAGTTCCTATTAGCTGGGTTCCTCAGTGTTGTAAACATTTGTCCTCTGATGGAAGGTAATTTTTGACACAGTCAAATTATTAAAACTAAATCTGCGAATACATATGTTAATATCATTTGCCCATTAAGGAAATAGTGAGCACAGAGCAAGGTGATGCAAAGATGCACAAAGCCACTGTCTTCAAGGAATAGGTCAAGGAGATAAGAACAAAGGGATTTAACAGGATTACAGAGGTGAACACTGAAATAAGTGCAGTGGGAAACCTGCAGGCCAGGAGGCAGTGAATCCAAAACTGAGTGCTGAGTTTGGAGAACAAAGGCTAGATGCCGTGATAAGGATGAAGAAAAGCAGAGCAGCTGTAAGACTGGGTTAAATAAACTATGGGCAGAGAAGGAAAACTCAGGCTTGCTGTTTTGAAGGCAGAGAAGCTCTAAACTGTGAGGCTTTACCCATAAGTGGCTGAAGGGAAGTGGAGCTAAAAGTCATGTAAGTGGTAGTGAGAGAAGTCTGCAATCGGCTCAGGGGTCCTTAAAGTGGGTGCCAAATTCACTCAGGATGGTTGATGGTCGAGGTCAGGAGAGAAAACAGTTAAGTGAGGCAGGCAATGAAATCAAGGAAGACA
Source organism: Antilocapra americana (assembly GCA_007570785.1). Lineage (NCBI taxonomy): Eukaryota > Metazoa > Chordata > Mammalia > Artiodactyla > Antilocapridae > Antilocapra > Antilocapra americana. Next base: position 48,470,854 of record ML660200.1, on the reverse strand, counting down.
GGGATGTGTGCAAGATGAAGTGGCTTAAATAAGTTTTATGGAGAGTGAGTCAGTGACGGGGGTGACAGCAAATGCGAAAGCAGGCTGATTTTCTTACGTGGCTTAGAGACTGATTCAGTCAGACAGGACACCACTTACTTTGATTTATAAGTTGTATAAAAAAAGGGACTTTGTTTCTTTTTAAAGTTAAAAGGTTATTAATGTTCCTTCTCATGCCTTACTTATTACTGAATCAAATTAACATCTTAAAAGGAAGCAGATTACCAAACATTCCTTTAGAGGAGACAAATACATCACATCACACCCCACCCCACCTGTCTCCACAACTAGATTTCCTAATACAAGAGAATAAGAGAGCTATTTACCAGATCAAATGACTAAAACTGAAAGGTAGTTTTCATTAAGGAAAACAATTCTAAACTGTGCTTCTGAAAATGTATTATAGAAGCATCTTACAAACACAGACCATTCCTAGGTGAGTTGAAAGAACTGTATGGATGGGCCTGAATAGAGAAATGGAGGAAAGGTTTTCCTCTGTAGACACCAAGGGCGGCACCCTCCCCACCGGCTCTGAGTGCTCTTATCTGAGGCTGACAGGGTCACAGGTAAGTCTGTCTCTTTTCTAAACTCTTCTCTGAATGGAAGAGTTAATGGAGAATCAGCCTCCCTTCCTTTGCAGGCCCTGCTAAGATAAACAGGTGTGAAATGTTTTTCTCTGTTTATATACAGTTCTTAAAAAGGAAAATTTCGCCCTCACTCATTCTGACAAATGGCTGTGGGTAAACATTCCAGAACCTTTATGCATTTGCCAAAACAAAAAGATTTTAAAAAACCCCACCATAATAAAGGAAAAGACACATTTCAAATGCCACCCAAGTACTGGTTCTGTGTTCTTTACACGCTTTCACCTACAGAACTCATACAGATTTGTTCCCCTTATAATTACCAACTCTGGGGCAAGCTAGAAACAAAAAATTCTAAAGCCCTATTGGTTAGTAACCACATGTTCTATTTGTCTTAGTAAAGAATACTAAAAGACTAAGATGGCAAGCCCAGATAAATGTACATTAAACTTAAAATGTCTGCAGGGTTTCTTTGTCTATCAACTAAGAGCTGGAGAGACTCCTAAGTAGAATTCATGTTTACTTTATACCACGTGTATGCAGAACTTCATGACAGCAAAGAAATCAAGGGAAAAAAGTTAATATAAACAGAAAGATTAAAATTGGGGATCATCAGGAATTCCCTGGCAGTCCAGAGATTAAGACTCTGTGGTTTCACTGCCAAGGGCCTAGTTTGATCCCTGGTCTGGGAACTAAGGGGGCTTCCTGGGTGGTACAATGTTAATGAATCTGCCTGCCAATGCAGGAGAAGTGAGATACACAGGTTCAATCCCTGGGTCGGGAAGATCCGCTGGAGAAGGGAATGGCAACTTGCTCTAGTATTCTTGCCTGACCAAGCCTATGGACAGGGAAGCTTGGCAGACTACAGTTCATGGGCTCACAAAGAGTTGGACACAATTGGGCACAGGAAGATATTGGGAACTAAGATCCCACAAACCATGCAGCATGGGGAAAAAAAAACACCTTCCGTGTGCCATCAGTGATACCCTAGAGGAGCTGAAGCAGAAAACATCAAAAGCATATGAGTATACTTTCAAGGTACTCTGCATGATCTAAAACTAAACAGGGGGTGAATCACCCATGTGTACAAAGCTGACAAATCACACAGATGTTTTCCGTCTCCATGCTATTAGTTAGCTCTGGGTTTTTTTTTTTTTTCTGATGATAAAAATAGCATATGCTCACTGTTTCCCATTTTTTTGTGGCCATATACAACTCTTTACACATATGGTCATAGTTTAGTTGCTAAGTCATGTCTGACTCTTGCCCTATGGACTGGAGCTCACCAGGCTCCTCTGTCCATGGAATTCCCCAGGCAAGAATACTGGAGTGGTTGCCATTTTCATCTCCAGGGGATTTTCCCAACCCAGGGGTCAAACTCTGGTCTCCTGCATTGCAGGTGGTCTCTTGCATTGCAGGCCAATTCTTTACCAAAGCCCACACGTGCCCTTTTCCAATCATTTCCTTAGAACAAATTCTTTAAAGTGATGGATCAAATGGCACTTTATTTGAAGCCCTTAACACATATGCATGTGCCCTTTTCCAACCATTTCCTTAGAACAAATTCTTAAAAGAGATAGATCAAATGGCATTTCATTTGAAGACTTCTGTCAGTCTCCAAACTGCCCTCCAGCAGGTGAGGTCGTCTCAGACTTCCACGGAAAGTCGAAGCTTCCCTAAACTCTCCCTCACCTTCTGATGGAGCTGGCTCTCTTCTGCATCCCTCCCCATGGCAGCTAGTCCATCTCTTTCAGCCCTTGTTCCTTGAGGCCTGGAGGGGAGCAAGGTGTCCTCCCTGCTCCTCAGGACTGCTTCCAGACAGTCATCCCTAAAAGCTGAATCTGTCATTAGATTGCATCACCCATTATCCTTTACGGTTGTCAGCATACACCAACTCCGGACAGGGCCCCTTCACTGCCTGATGACTTCAGCTCCTAGCTCACTGCCATTTTCTCCAATTACAATGCCTGCCTCATAGCGTAGGAATGCTTACATGCACATAAACGAGCCTCGGACACTTGTCCTCTCAAGTCCTTGAACTCGTTGGCAACAGTTTAATCCTTCCTCACACCTCAGTGGGGCATTCCTTTGGTCACACCCTAGATCCCGCATGACCAGCAACTTCATCCTCCATAATCCGAAATCCACTCATCCCACTCTTAAGAGTTCCCTCTCCTTCCCTCTAGTACTTGGATTCCAACAACCTCCTGGCCTATACCTTTTCATGCCACTCCCTTCCCAGAGGGGCTTCCCAAGGTGGCACAAGTGGTAAAAGTGGTAAAGAACCCACCTCCGGATGCAGGGGACATAAGAGATGTGGGTTCAATCCCTGGGTGGGGAAGATCCCCTGGAGGAGGGCATGGCAACTCACTCCAGTATTCTTGCCTGGAAAATCCTGTGGACAGAGGAGCCTGACGGGCTGTAATCCATAGAGTTGCAAAGAGTCAGATATGACTGAAGCGACTTAGCAGGCATGCCCTTCCCAGAGGTCTTCCTTCCCTTCTTCTCCTCACTTAAATTCCAAGACAATTCACAGAATCCTTCCCTTAAATCCATCCTCAACTCCTCTGTTCTGTTTTTACTTCACTGTACTCAGGAAAACTGCAACCCTGAATAAATTCCATGCTTTGTCTACTCCACTCCTGTACCTGTAGAGCTGAATATGGCTGCAGAAAACACACACCCTTATCGCTGCTCAGTAACTAACAGTATTTCTCCAGGTCAGTGGTTCTCAAATGTTTGGCATATAGACACTAACTGTTCCTGCAGCATCGGTTGAAAATATGATCTTCTCATCCTCATCTGAATTGCCTTGGGACCTCTGCCAAAAAGCTACTGACCAAATATGTATGGGTCTATGTCTAGACTCTCTGTTCTGCCTTGTGGATCTATCCATACATCTTGACACCATATAATGTGGATAACCGTAGCCTTACAGTAAGTATTGATATAAAGAAGTAGTATAAGTCCTCCAACACTGTCCTCTTTTCCAAAATTGTTTTGGCTCTTCCAGGCCCTTCACATTTCCATAAATGTTTTATAATCTGCTTATCCATTTCTACAAAAAGCTGGCTGGTGTCATGATTGGGATTGTACTGAATATAGAAATCAATTTCAGGAGGGCTGACATTTTGATAACATATATTCTAACCTATGAACATAGCATATCTCTCCAGTTGTTACATCTTCTCTCCTTCCTCTCAGCAATGTTTTATAGTTTTCAGCATAAAGACACTGCACAATTCTTTTGTTAAATGTATCCCTTTGCATTTCATTTATTTTTTAATAAATAAAACTTTATATTTTAGTCGGGGTACATAATATAAAACTATTTTAATCATTTTAAGTATACCGTGCATTAAGTGCATTCACACTGTTGTGTAATCATCACCATTAATCAACCTCCAGAATTTATCATCCTAAATAGAAACTCAGTATCAATTAAACAACTCCCCATTCTCCACAGCTGCTATTAACAGTAACCACTATTCTACTCTGTGTATCTGAGTTTGCCTAGTTTAAGTATCTCATGTAAGTAAAAATCACACAATATTTGTCCTTTTGTGTTTGGCTTATTTCACTTAGCATACGGTTTTCACGATTCATCCATGTTGTAGCATGTATCAGAATCACACTCCTCTTAAAGGAATGAGGAGTGTAATTTCAATTAATTATACACCGTATAATTCATAAACCATTTATCCATTCACTTGTTAATGGACATTTGGGTTATTTCCAACTGTGTCATATTTTTGCTGTGTTGTAAATGGTATTTTTTAGATGGTTAATTCCTTCCCTAGTTCACTGCCTGTATCAAAAAGGAACTCTTGATCTGCTCTCACAAACCTGTTCCACCAATGATCTCACCCATCTCCCAAGATGGCAAATACATCTTTCTATCGCCTCGGTGCAAAACCTGTGAGACTTCCTTGACTTTGTTTTCACATAGCATGTCCAAGGAGTGAGCAAATCTGGCTAGAACTACCTTTAAAATACCTCTCAAATGCAACTTCTTTCTGCCTCCAATGCAACCTTCCTGGGCATAGCCACAAACATCTCTTTGTCTGGATTAGAATCCCAGCTGGTCTTTCTGTCCCTGCCTCTGCCCCACACAGTCTTATCTCAACAAAGTATCCAGAGTGATCATATGAAAACATTAGTCATTTCACTTTTCTACTTCAAAGCCCTGGTTGCTCACAAATTCCTCCTAATTGGAATCAGAAGCTCTTATAATTGCCTACAGGCCCTATCGTGTTTGGCTTTTTTACCTCTCTGGCCCCATTTCCTGTTTCTTCCCTCTCACCCACTCCACTCCAGGCACCATGGCCTCCCTGCTATTCCCCAACATACCAGGCACACTCCCACCTGGGATCTGCGTGTTCCCTCCGCCCGGACTGTTTTATTTCCATGTAAGGATATGGCTCCGTTTCTTACTTCAAGCGTTTACTCAAAGACCACCTGCCCAAGTAGGCCTACCCAGATCAGCCCCTATGAACTGGCAACACTAGCCCCCTGCTGGCGCTCCTCATTCTCCTTACTCTGCTCTATGTTTTTCTTTACTTTTTTTGATATAAATTTTTACTTTGGAACAATTTTAGATTTATAGGAAAGTTAAGAAGATAATGCAGATCATTCTTCTCACCCTGTCTCCCCTATTTTCAACATGTTGCATCACCAGGGAACATTAATCAGAACTAGGAAACCATTCCTGGTATGTTACTATTAACTAAACTCCAGACTTCATCTGGATTTCACCATTTTTTACACTGATCTTTTTTTCTTTCCTGTTCTAGAACCCATTTCAGGATATAACATTACGTTTGGTCATCATGCCTCAGTCTCTTTTGGACTATGACAGTTTCTCGGTCTTTCTTTGTTTCTCAAGATCTTAATAATATTGAAGAGCAATGGCCAGGTATTTTATAGAATGTCCATCAATTTGGGTTTATCTGATATTTTCCTCATGACTAGACTGGGGGTATGGGTTTGAAGGGAAGAGGACCAGAGAGATGAAGTGGTTTTCTCACCATATCTTTTTGGAGACAGGTTACCATGTGACTTAACACTAGTGCTATTAACCCTGATCATGTGGTTAAGGTGATGTTTGCAAGATTTGTCCATTATAAAGTTACAAATTTTTCTTTTTCTATACACTAGTCTTTGGAAGTGAGTCACTAAGTTCAGCCCATATTTAAGAAGGGTAAAGATCTTTATAATGTTTTAATATACTCTTTAGTTGGGGCTTCCCAGGTGGTGCTAGTGGTAAAGAACCTGCCTGCCAAGGCAGGAGACGCAAGAGAATCCCTGGGTCAGGAAGATCCCCTGAAGGAGGGCATGGCAACCCATTCCAGTATTCTTACCTGGAGAATCCAATGGACAGAAGAGACTGGTGGGCTACAGTCCACGGGGTCACAAACAGTCGGGCACAACTGAAGCGACTAAGCACGCACATACATCTTAAAACAGCCTGTACAACTATAGGTAGAATAACAAAGCAATTGTTTTCCCACAAAAGGAAGCACTGTTCTGTATGTTTTTAAAATACAGAGAGTTAAACTGATTTTATTCATTAGTTGCTGAATATACTCTGTTTTCAAAAGCAGACTGGCTGTGTAGTCACCTTCTTGAGCACAGCCTACATGAACACTCACCAGACATTTCCATCTTTATCAGTGTAACTGCTGTAATGTGGCTAATTTTACCAAGCGCTGTTCTCCTAAAGAATAGTATCAGGGATAGGAATCATACTTTCAAGTCAATAAGATTTCGATGGTCTCATTTCATTTAGGACACCTTAATTTTTCTCAGGTCATGAATCATGAACATCTGATACTAACACAGCTAAGAAAAAGCATCTCGGATTCCTTTCTTGGAAACATGTTTAAAACGACAAACCAGATAAGACCCATGGCCAGGAAAATCCTGCCTAACTGCCATAGAGCAGAACCTTTCATTCAAAGACAAACTAATTTATTAAGAACTCAAAAAATCAGCCAAACATGGAGAAGAGGCGAGGAATGAAGCAGACTAGGGATGCAGGCTGCTCTTTTCTGTAGATTCAGGAAGAGCAAAACTTTTCCGAAAATCTTGCAAAAGAAGAGAAAGTTGAGATGTGATCACAAGGTTTATTTCTTTATTTATTCTCTAAGCATTTGTTAATTATTTATGGTGGGCTGGGTACAATGCAGAGTTTTAAAAAAAAATATCAATCAGATACAGATCCTGTGCTCAAGAAGCAGACACACGAAGGAAGAGGGTAAGGTTTGTTCTGTAGGGCCCCAGAGAAAGAGACCACCATCTATGGCTGGAAGTTACATTACAAAGAACTTTCAAGAATTAAACTGTTCCAAAATGGAAACGCCTGCATCGCGCATGTCATCAGGGGCAGCAATCAAACAGAAACTGGTTGTCCTAACCAGGAGCAGGAATCAAGCATGAGTGAAAAAAAACTGATATGATGATCTCTGTCTTAGGGACGTTCATGTGAGTGACTTCTCGCCTTTACTAGAAAGCAGAGAATAAAATTCTAGGCATCTTTCTAGTACCCAAGTGATACGATTCTATTCTGAAGACTGAGATCCAATCATACCAATTTAAAAACTATCTGAAATATTCACAAGTATTTCAGATAGTTTTGTGAATATTTACTTGTGAATATTTCAGATAGTTCTAAAATCTCCAATTTTTCTGTTTTTAAACTGTTCTCCCTCTATTAGGCTTTGTGTTTCTCAAAAATTAAATTTGTTCTTCATACTATTTTTCTTCTAGCAGCAAGGGCCAAGGTTTGTGGAGCACCAGTTAGTAGGATATAACAGCTTTATTGGAACACATTCATTGGTTTGATTTCAGCTCAATACTTAGAACATGGCTGGAGAAAAATTACCTGAAATGTTTATTGCCTAGTATACTGAGATCAATAATAACTTCAATGAAAAGCTGAAATAACTACTGTAACAATGTTATATATGGCAAATCAAAAATAACCTCCACATGCAAGTAAATATGTAATCTGACAAAATTCTGAAAGAATTTCTAAAAATTTAAATGACTGAGAAGCAAAAATAAGAATGGGGGCTTTTGATTGCAAAAGAAAAGATTTTTATAGTCAAATCAATGATTTGAAATATCACAGAGTGATGTTTGTCTTAATGTAACTGCATTTCACATAACATAGTAAGAAAATCATTTGTAATTCAGGTAATCTTCTAAAGTCCTGTTGGTCCCAGGAGAAGCCATTCTTGTAGCTTTTCATCATTATAAGTTCACCTCTCCATAAGGTTTGTGTTAGGTTCTGATATATCAGTAGTACCATGCTTACTCATTTAATTTACATATTTGTTCAACATGTGTCCAATTTTCTGTATCTCTTTATAGCAGTTCACTTTGGGGTGTCTTATATTATAAGCTCCCAGTAACAGAAACATCTCATGGAAAAAAGTTGAGTGATGGATAGTTGTTTTATACATACCTCTGGAGTGGTGACTGCATAGTGATCAAATAAAGTGATTCGTCATTCCATTATTTAAAATTGCTTATTCTTTAATTCAAAGTGATGATTTATGTATGTAGGACAAAGCATGGCACAGTGAAATGTTTAAAATCCCCTAGGTGAAAATGGCATGCATGCCAGTCTAAAAAGGGTACCAAAGCAAAGGCATTTGTAAAAACAAACTAATAGCTAAGAGTACTGTTACTATGTAGCTAAATGAGAGTGGTACAGTTGATGCAGTGAAAACAGATATGCTCTATCTTCTTCACAGCTCAAGGAGTAAAGGAAGAAACTGTAGACAGATGCATACAAAATGAATGGGAGGGATGTCCACAGTGATATGATTTTGATCCCAAGTACCAAGGAACAGGGACTTGACACTGAGCAAGGCGCAGTGCCAGGTGCTGCGAGACAGGCGAGAAGCGTGCTGTTTATATTAGCCAGGTTACTTAACCTCTCTGAGTCTTGATTTCTGATCCATAAAATGGAGGTTATAACCTTGTAGCGCAACTGTGAAGAGGAAGAGGGAGTGATGGAAAGCCCCTAACCAAGTCACCACTCACGTGGTAGCTGTCCTTGGTGCAGCGATGATGAGCAGGATGGTGACAGCATCAGTGACACGGGCAATGGCTTTTCTTGCCACTCTCCCCCCCCCAAAGAGTTCCCACCAGAGATGCTGAATACACAGCGTATACTCGCTCGCCGTTCCGCATCCATGCTAAACCTTGGCTCGGCTCTTTCCTGCAGACTGTAAATGCGGCCTCCGACCCTTTCTCAACAGAAGTTCTAGGAACCAACAAGTTGGAAGTTTTTACAAAACATGACATGTGCCTGCTAGTCTGACTTTACAGCATGGCTGTGGAGCTACAAGACAGTGAACAGTCACCCGGGTCTACCTTGGTGTCAGGCACTCTTCTAGATATCTTAAGTCAACTAACCCTCTCGACAACCCTGGGATGGAGGTACGATCTTAGCCCCATTTTTTGGACGAGAAGACATGTTCATGTGAAAAGTCAAGTGACAGCCCCTTACAGTAATTCTAGAGTCACAAGGCAGTTTTATTTACATGTTGGATTAGCACATGAGTGTTAGTTGGTATAAATTCAAAAGAGATAGAGAAAAACTATGGTTGTAGGACCTGAGAATGTTTCACAAAGAAGGAAGAAATGAAAGCGGAAGAATGTGTAGGACCTGCTTAAGCAGAAAAGACAAAGGTATTAGAGGTGAGGGAAAGAATGCAGATGAGGCTACAGAAACGGAAAAGTAGGACAGAAGGACAGCTGGATGGTGGGGCAGAGGTGGTTTCAGGTCAGAAAATTAAAGACAATGCCAGAAGGTCAGATGAGGACCCAAGCGGAAACGGTTTGGAATCTGAAGGCATTTGCCTGAGGCTCACATCTGTTTGATGTTCCTAAGACGGCCTTGACTTCGTTATGTCCAATGACACTGCCAAGCAGGCCTGTGCGCAGGTGGTTCACCTGAGCACAGTGAGTTAAGGGTCTCAAAGGCCTTAACTCTCTCCACCACGAGTTGCACAAGGTACCTAAAATTCCAATTTGGAGCTAACATGCTGATGGCCTGCGCCTGAACCTAAAGTTCCAGGGGCATCAGAAACACGTGGGAAGCCTGTGAGAGCACAGACTGCCAGGCCCCAGGCCCCCGTGGGTCAGCAGGTGCAGACCGAGGTCCAGGAATTTGCATTTGTAATACATTTCCAAGTCATGCCTGATGCTGCTGATCCAGGGGCCACACTTTGAGAACCACTGACCTAAAGAACTAGACTGCCCAATGGGCAAATTCTGACTGGAGACAGAAAAATCCGGGGTGGGGTTATCTTAAATAGTAAGATAAGGGTTATCTTAAATAGTAAGTAAGTCATGAAGGGACTTCTGAGTGAAAAAGAAGAGACCAGTTACGTCAAGATATTGTAACAGATAAGTAAGGCATTAAGAATTCGGGTATTTGAAAACAGCAACTTAAAATGGTAACTCTGGCATCCTTAAGTCCACCCTCTTGATGTTTAAAAATACCAAGTGGCAATTCTTGAGCACCATTTTGGACAAATTATCCCAGAAACGATACCATAACTCAACGGCAGTTTATCAAGTATCCAAGATGTTTAATTTTTGTTTGTATTGGTCCCACTGATACACTGACATGCTGAGAGGATTTACAAAGAAAGTAAATAGTTTTATTCTTCTTTATTGTGCTCAGGGATGGGGGGAAAGAGTAACACAGCATTCCTACAATTAAGTGAATGCAAATAATTCGTTCACTAAAAAGTCAGCTGAAATGAAATGAAAGTCACTCAGTCGTGTCCGGCTCTTGCAACCCCCATGGACTGTAGCCCACCAGGCTCCTCTGTCCATGGGATTCTCCAGGCACGAACACTGGAGTGGGTTGCCATGTCCTTCTCCAGGGGATCTTCCCGACCCAGGGATTGAACCTGAGTTTCCTGCACTGCAGGCAGATTCTTTACTGACTAAGCTATGAGGGAAGCCCAAAAAGTCAGCTACAGAACTGCAAAGAGGAGGAAAAAGGGTCTCTCAAGAGCTAATACGATGGCAACAACATTAGCTAGCCTTCTGTGAATCACTAAATGCTGTCATGTTGATAAAATCTATATAATCAAAGTTCTCATTTTTACTAAAGTTCCTTCTGAGTTCTGTGTCAATTTCTATTGCATTTTCTATCTCACACCAGTATTTCCCCCTTTACATAAAAAGTTACTGAGAGTTCCTCTTCTTATGACCAGTTTTGATATTTTTTATCTTTTCTCCCTACCTATAAATATTTACACTGTGGGAAAGTTTTGAATCTTGAATTTATCTGGCTTTCAATATTTCTACAACAGTAAAGGGGCTTCCCAGGTGGCTCAGTGGTCAAGAATCTGCCTGCCAATGCAGGAGAAGCAAGCAGGTTCGATCTCTGAGTTGGGAAGATCCCCTGGAGGAGGAAATAGCAAACTACTTCAGTATTCTTGTGGAGATAATCCCATGGTCAGAGAATACTGGCAGGCTACTGTCCATGAGGTTGCAAAGAGTTGGACACAACTCAAGTGACTGAGCACGCACACACACAGAACAGTCAAATTTGGTACGAAAAAAAAGTTTTTTTAATAAAGAAAGTGGGGTTTTATAAAAGACAAGGCAATTGAAGAAAGGGTCTCATTTCAGTTTTTGAGGATTCTGCTTCCTTTTTATTTTGGGGGGGGAAGAATGTTTCCTTCAAATCTTATACTTAAATCTGGTTTCCTACTTTGGTTAAGTATCAATAGATTACAAATGCTTGCAGGCTTCTGTCTCTCAGACAGGAAAGAAGCACCAGATACAGACTTGTTTGGTTCACACTGTGAAGATGATGAACCACTAGTGTAAAGGCTGCTCTCCTCTGGGTTGGTGGCTGGAAAGAGGACACTGGGATCCATGGTGTTTTCCTCTGCCCTCCCCACTCCTGGCTTCAATTTCTGCCTAAGCAGTTTGGTTTGATCTCAGCTCATTGGGAATTTACCAAAAAGATACAATAATGACTTCTTTTCTTACCTTTGGCATATGAGCTTAATTAAGATCATGCTAATTTTTCCTATTGAAAACTTTTTCAACAAAAATAAATAGCACTCTCTAAGTAAATCTGCAACTAATAAAAACAAACTAAATTACCACTGAAAATCCTACAGTGCTGCTATGAGAAAGCAAGAAGTGAACATTTAACATTTAAAAAGCACATACAGAGACTGGAAAATTTGTGAGTTGTAACCTACTAAAGTGGCTTATAAAAAACTTAATTCACTTGAACATCCTTAGAAATTGACAAAAGTTGTCAGAACTATGACTTTTTTTGAGGGTTTTTTTTTCTGTAAATATATGGGTTACACTGTGTTTACATTTGTCAAAACATAGTGATATGTGTATTTCACTGTATGCAAATTTTATCTCAAAAGAAAACAAGCCTGCAAACACATAACAACTCTGGTAATAATACACACACTAAAATATTTAAAAGCAAACTACTGACACCTGCAATCATCTTGAAATGCATCAAAATGGACCGATGCATGGAAGAATACACAGACCCACATATGACAAAGCAAGTGTTTATGCTAATAACAGATTGTACAGGGTAGACTCATAGAAGTTCAATTTCTCCCTTACAACTTTTCTTTACGTTTGAAAATTTTCATAATAAAATGTTGGGGGGGGAAGAAATATGAAATCAGCATAGAAAAATATGAAAAACAAAGGAAAGTTTAATAAAAATACCACACAGACACCAAGAAGATACCTGGATGATAGTATATATATTACTTTGTAACTTGTTTTTACCACTTAGCAATATATTATGAGTATTTTCCTCGCTTTTTAAATAGTCTTCCAAATGCAATGGAATTCCACTATACAGATATAGCATAATTTTCTTCATATTATTAATGTATAATTGACAAGTAGAATTGTAATATATTTAAAGTATACAACATGAAGATTTCAATATACATATGTACTGTATAGTGTGAAATGATTCCCCTGATCATGTTAATTAACACAATCGTAACCTTTCACATTTTGGGGGGAGGAAGGGTAAGAATGTAGCATAATTTAAAAGATAATTAGTTGTAGGACATGAATTGTTTCCAATTCTTTATTATTTATTTGAGATAAGCAACTTATTGGATCCTTCTTCCTGCATACCTCAAATTATTTCCTCAGGATAAAGTCCTCAAAGTAAAATTTCTGGCTCAAAGGAAGGAAACATTTTAGGATTTTTTATATATTTGCTAAACTTTTCTCCAAAACATATATCAATTTTCATTTCTAATAGGAGTGTATCACAGCTTATAACTATCCAAATGTATGATATTTAAATTGTAATTAAATGCTTCCATAAATAAAAGTTATTTATGACCATTTGTTCTCCCAAAAGGACAAAGGCTCCTTTTTAAACCGTCTACAATAAGCAAACCTGTTAGCCAACTCTAGGTTTCTGAATATCATACTCCCAAATCAGGTACCCTGAATCAGGGCTTCCTGAAGAAATGGCTGACTCCAGGAATGGAACTAACTGAGCCTGGAGCATCTTTTCATGCCAGGAAGTAAGGAAAGGCTAAAAAAATGCTGGAAACCATCAAAAGGACATAGGGGCCAAATTGAAGGGACTCTTACTTGCTAAATCAGGAACAATTTAAGCATGAAAATGAATAACAACAATAGTGAACTGTAACATTCCGAATTCAAAAAAGAATCCTTAAGTCTACACTGAAACAATAAATAAATGGATCAATAAACAATAAATAAATGAATCTATAAACAAGTGAAGAAAGGAAGCAAGAAAGGCTCTCATTTATGCTAGAACCTTTTGCTTTCTATACTGTAACTGTCATAATAATATTTGATTCAAACAAGAGTCGCCAATGGATGCTAAAGACGTTGGGTAATAGTTGTTGAGGGAAGATATTTACATAACCTCAAAGTATCTACCAATATCTTAATTATTAATTATGAAGAGAAAACAGGTATTTTTACTGGTGAGAAATTGGGTGAGCCTCTCTTAATCAAGGATTCTTAATTAATGTCACCAATAATGGGACAAACTGACATAATAGGTCTTCCATTAAGATATGCCAAGGACGCATGTTGTTATATAGCATTCTTACCAAAACTACATAACCTTAAACTAGGTGAGAGGGAAGGGAAATCAAATTAACCCCAAATGATGCATATTCTATAAAAACTTCCCAGCGTGCTTTAAAAATATCAAAGTTTAAAAAACAAAGAAAGGCAGAGAAATTGTTGCAGATTAAAGCAGACTAAATAGATAGATCACTAAACACAGTATGTGATTCTGGATTGGGGAAAAAAATGCCATAAAAAGGCATTATTGGGACAATAGGAAAAATCTGAAAATAGACTTGTATGATAGGTACTATTGAATCAATGTTAAATCTCCAATAGTTGCATTATAGTTGTGTTCTTCAGAGAAGCTAAAGTATTTAGAGATAAAGGTACATAGCATCTGCAATTTACCCTTATGTTCACTGGAAAATATGTATGAACATACCTAAATCAATAATATATAGAGAGAAAGCAAATGTTGCAAAATGTTAATTAGCTGTGATTCTAGGGGAATGCTATGCTACAGTTCATGGTACCCCCTTATAGTTTTTCACTAGGTGTAAAGGTTTTTTAAAAATGAAGTTTTACAAGATATAGAAGCAACCTAAGTGTTCATCAACAGATGAATGGATAAAGAAGATGTGGTATATATTAAATATACAATGGAACACTACTTAGTCATAGGAAAGAATGAAATTTTTCTATTTGCAACAACATAGATGGACCTAGAGGTACTATGCTTAGTGAAATAAGTTATACAGACAGTCAAATACTATTGCTATCACTTATAGATGGAATCTAAAAATAAAACAAATGGATGAATATTTAAAAAAAAACTAAGCTGTAAAGAACCACCAAAATTTTAAATAAATGCCATTTTTCTTTTTTTTCTAAATCAGAAAAGAAATATATACTCACGAAACTAGAGGTCTACAAATATACATGCCCACACAAGCAGAATTAAAGAGTTATATATAAACTTTTTCTACCTTTCACAAAACATATATATATTTAACCAGACATTACATCATTCTTAAAGAGTTCCATGAGTGAGCTACAAATATATTATTAAATGTTCCATTGTTTCTAAAATTCATTCACAAAAATGACCAAGTGACACAGGACTCAATCTATAAATTGGAAAAAATCCAGAGCTTATAATCTTTATCTTATCACTGAGAAAACACCTAGCCACCAAGCCAACACATAGTTCATAAAGTATAACAAACATTTACATAAGAAATGCATATTTCCTTTCCAATAACTGCCAACCCCTAGTCAAAATTATTTACATCTTGAACACACATTAAGTCAGTAAGTGTGGAGACACTTTGCAATAACTTAGTATGCCTCTTTATCACTCACAGTCACTGACTAAACCGAGCCCCAAAGCTGAAACTGAGTTTCTGTTTTTCCTACTTAGAAGTTTATGAGGCGTGCTCCTGTGGTTTACTGTAATCAGCTCCAGTTCTGAATGATATGCACTCAAGTTAAATATCTACACAAGAGCAGGATTTGGCAGTTTCCAGTTCCTGCTTTCACCCCTGCGCTTCCCTGTGTCATTTTCCTGGTTCTCTCTCAGACAGTAAAAAATGGTACTCGGTATGGATGGGGGTGGAGTGAATGGGTAGCAATTACTATTTTCCTACCAAAATTTGTTTCATGTCTCAAAAGTCTTTCTCATATTCAACAATCATGTAAGAACATGCTCACTGTACTGAAGTTGTATGATGCTTAAAAATATTAGCATACTTATATACTTCTTTGAATATAAATTGGATGGAACCAGTTTATTATCTGTTCTTACCTGGTCAAACTAGAGGTTTCAGAATTAAAAACTAGAGAATAGGGGGTCCAATCTGGATTTCATCCACCCCTATTGGGGCAGCTCTACATATTTCGCAAAGCTCTATTTCCCATCCTACAGAATGGGTACAACAATGCCTGCCTATAAAGGGCTCATGAGTTAACCAGATTAAAAAAAAAAAAAAAGATTCAACTCCAGAGTAAGAAATAATTTTATTATTTGGCTACTATTTAAAAATTTGCTGATCAACACAGGACTGGGAGAAAACTTTTTCTACATAGTGCCTTTTGGTTTGGGAGCACACATTAGCTTTAAAAGCTATCACTTCTTAATGCTCTCTACAACCTACAGATACCCAAGGCAGAGGTATCTTGGGTTCACAAATCATAAACCCAGCTGCTGGTCACACAGGCACAAAGCAGCACTGGGAGGAAGCGGCACAACGGGCTTTCTATTTTGGCCATTTCGGTTTCCTTTCTGAATCAACTGCTGTGGTTCACTGGCAGTAGTTAATGAAAAAAATGAAATCATTCAGGGAGATTAAAGGATATTTACGGAAAAGTTCACTTTAAAAACGTACTGAAAAGAACAATAATTAGCCAAAACATGACATAAATAGAACTGACCAAAGCAAACTCCAGAGGCTAGCTATTTAAAGTTACTGACACCCTGAGCTCCTGCCAGTCATCTCTGCAGCTAGCTTTACTGCGGGGTACTGTGGGTACCAAACTGAATGCGGGGATGATGCTGTGTCACTTTCCTAAGAAAGATGAAGGGCCTGTGTACGAGTTTTGAGCTCGACTAGGGCCAGCACCAACTCCAGACTCTGAAAGTCAAATGTTTTTTCCAATTTTATGAGAAGAGTGGCTCTCTGTGTAGCACTTGTATTAAACAAAGTCCATTACTCTGCACTTCAAGTAGAGGTGAAATCCAAGAAGCTGGTATTGCTTCTATTTCAGTAGAGAAATAATGCTTTTTGTTTTTCAAAAAGACAAGTCCTGGGGACCACAAATTCACCAGGAAGTGGGAAAAGGGTGAAACCTTTACACACTACTCTTTACTGACCCCTCTTGGCTGACCCAGGGCAAAGCCTAAAGTCTGGGAAGACCTGAGCATTCACCTCCCCAGGACAAGAGCTCAGAGAACATTTGGTCTTGCACGCCCTGGAAAGAAATCCTCTCAGTTCAGATGATCCCTAGTAAAACTCAACCCTGCAGCACACGTGGCACCAATTGCTATTTATGGGGCTCCCCGAATGGAAATTTGGGAAACAGCCGCATGGGTCAGCCCTGAAGGCTCTGCTGGGTCCTTGGCAGCCTGTGACCTCTGACTCTAGGTTGAAAAGCTTACATAAGTGCTATCATGAGCACTTCTGATGGCAGGAAAAGACCTTACCTCTTTCTCTATCTTGAGTAACTTCTTTACAGCCACCTCCTTGTCCTGTGATATCCATTTGGCTCGATAGACACTCCCAAAACTCCCTCCACCGCAGTTTTCAAAAAACTGCAAGTCATCAAATTTAATTTGCACAAAGGAGGTACCGAGAGACGACATCTCATAATGACAAAGTATTATACTTCCAGAAAATCTGCAGAGGGAAAGGGAAAAAAAAAAAGCTGGATTAGAAACATGAGAATGAAACCTCTGAATTCCACTTTAGCTAATATATACCAAGTCCCGTGGCGCTTCCACAAAGAGCCTTGATGACTTAGGAGGAAGAAGAGCAAAAGTATCCACAAATCAACATGAAAACACTTACCCTGGTAGCCCGAGCAAAATTCAACAGCAACCTGTCCAGACTCTGAAACACAGCTGTCCCCAGAGAAATGGCTCAGATTTCCCCCCTGGACAAAGCCTGCAACAGCACCTCCTGCACATCCCCAGCAGCTCTGCCTAAAGGCTACGGTGGAAGCAGGTCTCTCTCCCACCCCAAGACAAATGGGAAGCGTGCTCTCAGCAGGAGGCTTGCACAGCTCTTCTGGCATCTGAGGCATGCCATCTCTCTGCGTTGTACTCACTTCACATAAAATATACATAACCTAAGCATCTGAGCATGCTGGCACAGGAGGGCCCAAGCACTGCAAACAGAACACACACTTGGGGCTGGGATTCCAAAAGCAAGTGGTCAGCTTTGGGATGAGAGGAGGGCTGGCCAAGTGTTTTCCAGAAGTGGCTCCCTGGATTGTGTCCTGTAGCAGAACTTAATTAAAGAGCAGAAAATTTGCCCTTGATTACAATATATTAAGTCATCCAGTGATCTCTGCCAAGAATGTTTAAAAAAAAATATTATGCTTGTTTCCAGAGGAACCGATTACCTTACAGAGATTACAGTGATATTTTCTGCAGTCTAAGGAGTTTCACTATTCTCCAGGTAAGGGGTAATTCTTCACACCCTATGCCTAACCACAGATTAGCAGGAAAAACAAAACAAAAACCTACAACCAAGAACACGAAGGTCTAAAATTTTGAACCCGCAAAAATAGCAGATGGATAAAGAAATTTTTAGACATGTTCTTCCCAAATTGTAAATCAAAATCTTATACTGGGGGAGCAAAAAGATGAACTCATATGTACAGGACAGTCTACAAAACAACTCCCCTGGTCTCTTCATAACTGTCAAAGTCATGAAAGATTTTTCAAAAGGCAGAGAAACTTCTAATACATGGAGGACTTCAAAAAATAAGACTGATGCAATGCATGATCACTGACTAGATTTTGGATCCCCAAAAAACTGCAGAAGTTATTATGAGGATTTTAGGGAAATTTGAATATTAACTATGTATTAGATAATACTATATTCTGCATGGCAAATAATAGTAGTTTGGTTTTGTAGAAGGATGTCCTTGTTCTTGGAAGATATACTGGGTGATGTATCAAAGTATGATATCTCCAATTTAATTTAAAATAGTTCAACTCCCCTTCACCCTCCAAAAAAATAGCAAATGGGTATAGAAAGGAAGGAGGCAAATGCAGCACAATGTTAAGAACTGGTGAATCTAGGTGACAAGTATGTGGGCGTTTTACTACTTTTCTGTGGAATCTGATTATTTTCAAAAGAAAAAGGAGGAGAGGTAATTTATATCTATTACACTTGATAGTACAAATTTGTATCTATTATAGATCTTAATGTGCTGCTGACTAGCCAATCCATTTTAGGAGCATCAGGTCACTGAAGAATGCTGATTTCTTAAGTGAAGTCAAACTTGACTCTACTTTGGGGGAAGCCAAGAGAGAAGACTGTTTATCCTCTGAAATTTAAAAGATAGCTTTAGAATCTACATAAATAAATATAGTATCAAAATACAGTCAATACATATTTTTGAGTCAAAAATTTTACCTAACTTTTTCTTTGATTCATGTTTTGTTAGAAAAAAAAAAGACCTCCCAAAACACAAAATTTAAGACCATGCCAAAGGTAGGTACATAGAACATGCAAGTTTGCTCTTATCTACAAAATGTTTGTTCAACAAAATGTAAAACATTGCTTGTAAGAGTCTCTCGGTGTTATAAATGCTATATTTTTATTATTTTTACTTTTATCAAAAAAAGGAAAAAATAGAACTCCCCTGTCCTACCCCTCCTCACACCCAATTCTCTCTTCAGGAGAAACTAATTTCAACTCACTTAGCATTTTATTCTGATATTTATATTTCATATGATATTTTTATATCTATTAGTACATTTCTAAAAAGTATATTTCTAAAAGTGTGTTTATATAGATAGTTCCTGATTGTTCCATTTTAGTTATTACCTATTCACTTCTCCCTGTGGAAGAAAAAGCTTTAATTCTCATCCCCCATCCTTTACCTCCTTACATCAAACATGTCACACGTGCCCTATCCTCCCAGCATCCAGCTCTACTGCAACATTCGGTTAAGTCAATATTCACTGTTTACAGCAGTCTGGCAAGGTAAACATTATTCCCAAGAGTGCTAAGCAGGACTCAATGACTTTTCCTTTCTTGGATAATTTTTCGTTTCTCCCTGAGTTATCAGTTGTTCGGTTTGTTTTTTGCTGTTTGTTTAGCTGCTGGTAAAGAATCCACCTGCAGTGTGGGAGACCTGGATTCAATCCCTGGGTTGGGAAGATCCCTCGGAGAAGGGAAAGGCTAGGCCTGGAGAATTCCATGGACTTGTATAGTACATGGGGTCGCAAAGAGTCAGATACGACTGAGCAACTTTCACTTCACTTGGCTTTGTATATATCTAAAACGTATTCACCTCATCAAACTCTCTGAACTGCAAAACTCCTCTCAGTAAAGTAAAAACATCAGGTAACGGGGGAGGAGGGTCTGTTTTTCTCCAGGAGACACTTCTCCTATACCCTTCACCTTGAGCAGTCTGGCTGAAACGGTGGCTTTCCAGGTCTGATTGCACAGGCTCGCCCATCATCCTGAGCATCTTTCACCTTTTCCTCCGTGCGAACTCCTGGCTTCCCTTTCTTGGTTTAGTCTCTTACTTTGACAGAGCACATCTCCCATTAGCTACATGAGCAGAGTGCCCAGGATGCAATTCTGGGGGGAGAATCTGTATGTCTTCAAAGTCTTGATTGATAGTATGCAATTTCAGGTAAGAAATAATTTCCGGATAATTTCAAAAGTATTACCTCATACTCATCTAGTTTCTAACGTGTCTGTAAAGCAAGTCTGAAGTTACTCTGGTTACCAATTCTGCTTACATTATTCTTTCCTTTCTGAAATCATTTAGGACCTGGTATTCATCCCTAGAATCCTGAAATTAATAGGATATCCTTAGGAGCGAGTCTTTTTCATTCATTGGTGGCATATTTAGTATACTCTCCATCTGTGACTCATGTCTTTTAATTCCAGAAAATTTCCTTGTGATCTTCCTTCACCACTTATAGCCATTCTTACTTCTTATTTCCTCCTCCAGCCCCCTAGACACACAGGAGGAAAGATATGCAGTTCCCAGAACATGCCTTCCCATCTTCACACCTCTGCCCAGGCTAGGGTCTCTGTTTTGAATGCCTTTCCCTGCCCAGTGATGTTCCTGACCATCTCCTCTGAGGCTCATGAGCACAGTTAATTCTCCTTTTTCTGTGCCACAGTCCCTTTCTTTATCCTTTCATCTTTCCTACTTACTTCCCACCAGACTATAAATTCTTTAAAAGCAAAACACATGTCTATTTTCATCTGAATCTTCAGTAGCTACTATGCAGCCAGCACATCACACCTATTCCCTTCAAAAATGTATGTTGAATGAATGAATCAAAAACCAAGCAAATAATTCCTGGTTATTCCTGTTATATCATTTGCAGCTAGAAAGATTACAATCAGATTAAGTAAAATCTAAGAACTGTAGTTTTTATAAGTGCCCTCCAAAGGATTCTGAAGCAAATCCTGATCTGGAAGCAGCTGCCTAGGCTTTTTGGGAGACTAAGAAGAGTATATTTGGGATCTCTAGGGTTAGGTGTCTCTGAGACTGGAGGAAGAGGAGAAGGGTGGGGAGAAGAGGAGGAAGGCGGAGGAGGAGGGAGGGAATGCTTCCAGAACAAACAGAGAGAGCTGAAGCAGGATGAGATCCATATGAATAAATCCAAACCCTCCGGTACAGAGCAAGTCCAGAGTAAGCTGAGGCAGGATGCATCCCATTTGAAACTGACCCAGAGGTACCAGAGAGAGGCAGACCTCTGAGAAGCATAGTTCTCAGGATCTTCACTCTGAGATGAGGCAACCAGTCAGCTCTTCCCAGAATCACTGTTACTCACTTGGTGATACATCCTGCCTTTTGGAAACTGGCTGTGTATGAATGGAACTATATAATTACCTGAGTGTTTTACTGAGACCATAAAAAATTAAGTACCATCTGATTACCAAAGGGTCTAAAGATGCTGGGGTGTATGAATATAGGTTTTCACTTCAGTAAGCTCGGCAAAGCGTCATGGACTTAGCTGAAGAACCGGACTGAGATTCCCACTGCCGTCTACGTGACTGTCTGACCACATATATTTACTTTTCCCTTTGAGCTTCCTCTCCTTGAAAACCATTATTCTAAGAGGATCAACTTATGACCAGAAGAAAGGATAATCCGAGCTGCAGATTAATTATACTTAAGAGCATCTTGGGGAAGACTGCTACCTGATCAAATTACGTTCTAAAGGTTTAGGTGTATTCTCCAGTGACAACACTAGAATTTAATAAAAGTCACCCATATAAATGTATTTACATAGTACACCCAATCAAATGATGCTGTCATTCTACAATGTTAAAACAACTGCTTTCACACAAGAAAGACAACTTTCCTCCATGCAATAATTCCCAGTTCTAATTCTGCAGCATCCTAACTTTGGGTTCATAAACTCTTGAAGCTGTTTTAAATGCTAATGTTAAGTATCTACCACAGAGCACAGAAGAATAAGTTAGAACAGGGATATGACAAAAATGAAAGCGTGAGAGTGTCACAACTCTGAAAATATTGAAAATCACTAACTGAGTGGCTGAATCAAATCACTGGAGTCCTCAAGTAGTAAGACTTTAGTAACTACTTTAGTAGTTATGGTAGTTTAGTAGTAGTATGGTAACATTTTTTTAATGTTTAAAAATTTCCTTAGGGAATTCCCTGGTCAGCCAGTGGTTAGGACTCTGCACTTTAACTGCCTAAAGCCCAGGTTCAGTCCCTGGCTAGGGAACTAAGATCCTGGAAGCCACAGGGTGCAACCAAAAAGTTTGTTTTCCTTAAACTGAAATTTAAATATATTTTTAAACTAGTCTTTCCAGACCCAATAAATTAAAT
Source organism: Antilocapra americana (assembly GCA_007570785.1). Lineage (NCBI taxonomy): Eukaryota > Metazoa > Chordata > Mammalia > Artiodactyla > Antilocapridae > Antilocapra > Antilocapra americana. The sequence goes on along the minus strand of ML660200.1, from coordinate 48,448,577 downwards.
ATCTGTTCTGTTACCAAACGTCTAAAAATTGATAGTCCAAAAGTTACATGTTTGCACAGTATTGACTTCTTAAGTCTTATTTCCAAGTAACAGATATTTCAACACAACATAGCTTTGATCCAAGAAAAAAAGATCCAGTTAGCTCTAGTAGCAAATCTGCACTGACCAGCTGTTAGGTCTTGGGCAGGACACCGAGCCTCTCTGAGCAGTTTTCTCCCTGACAGTAATACCCATTCTGTGTAGTTCTTGCGAAGTGGGAGATGCTGTGAAAGGCCTTGCACAGGGCCCTGCACACAGTACATAATACTCAATAAATGGAAACTATGGTTACCTAATTATTATAAGAAAGCTTGATATCCTATTTAACCATCTACTTTTTCAGCCTTTGTAGTTAGGATTGCTTCCCTCAATAGTTTTCCTCTCCTTTTATCTCCTGTTTTCAGAATTGTTCAGCATTATATTTCCATTAGTTTTGCAGAGTAAAAATAGATTACTGTATCATTGATTCCCTAAATTCTTATTACAGTATCTAAGTTTCTTTGTGTGTGTTTTAGATTTTTTTTCAATCCTCTCTTTGCAACCCCATGGACCGCAGCACGCCAGGCCTCCCTGTCCATCACCAACTCCCAGAGTTTACTCAAACTCATGTCCACTGAGTCAGTGATGCCAACCAGCCATCTAATCCTTTAGGATGGACTGGTTGGATCTCCTTGTAGTCCAAGGGACTCTCAAGAGTCTTTTCCAACACCATAGTTCAAAAGCATCAATTCTTTGGCACTCTGCTTTCTTTATAGTCCAACTCTCACATCCATACATGACTATAGGAAAAACCATAGCCTTGACTAGACGGACCTTTGTTGGCAAAGTATTGTCTCTCCTTTTTAATATGCTGTCTAGGTTGATCATAACTTTTCTTCCAAGGAGTAAGTGTCTTTTAATTTCATGGCTGCAGTCACCATCTGCAGTGATTTTGGAGCCCAAGAAAATAAAGTCTGCCACTGTTTCCACTGTTTCTGCCATCTATTTGCCATGAAGCGATGGGACCATGATCTTTTATTTATGTTTATATTATGTTTATGTTATTTATGAGATTTATGTTATTTATGTGATAAAGGAGAGAGGGGAAAAGAAGTGGGACAACAGCAGTTCTAGGTTTTAGACTTTTAAAATTGGCTTCTCTTAGATACCCAATCCTCTTCATGGAGCCCTGCAACCCATTCTAGATAAGATAGTCTGCTTTCTAGTAGCAGCCTTAGAGGAAGGAAGGCAACAGCTAGGGTAGACACAGTATTGGTTAGTTCTATTCATGCCTAGTCTCTAGGACTGCTATTCTAGTATGATAGATAAGTACTGTTCAGGAACAGATTCTCTGCATCTTTGACCTTGATGTTATAAACAAATATATCAAACCCAGAGTTTTCCTCCTTTTTGAAAGAGATTTGCAGAGAAAAAAAAGAACTGCAGAATTGTAATCCAAGTGGTATTGTTTTTACACACATGATGATAAAGCACATTTTTACTAGTTTATTCACTAATCTTCATTAAGGAGGCTGAAATAATGCTAGCATAAATACTAGGGCAGCAAGCTTGGCAAAGGAATTTTTTGAGGGTTGGGGATTGTTTTTTTTTTTGTCATATTCAGGTCATGACAAATGAATTTTTTTTCTATATTGTATCAGAAAATAAACTTTTAACTTTACTTTTGTGGAGAGAGGAAAGAGTTGTATAAGTAAAGGATAGAGAAAGGATCTGAATTGAGAAATAATAGGCCTATACAAACCTAAAAGAAAAAAAATCCAGAAAAAGTCTAAGAGTCTATTTTCTAATAAAGTTAATCCTTTTATAAATAGATTTAATTTTTTAAAATTAACCAGTCCATCCTAAAGGATATCAGTCCTGAATATTCATTGGAAGGACTGATGTTGAAGCTGAAATTCCAATGGGGTCCATGGGGGTCACAGAGTCAGACACGACTGAGCGACTGAACTGAACTGAACATAAATCTCTACTTTAGCACAGGTTAAATACTTCAGTTAATGAAGAGACTTCCATGACATACTTTCTTGCCAGAAATGTTGTTACTAGGAGCAAAATACATGAGGAACAGAAATGTAGGGAGGAGGGGTACTGATGCCCAGAAACGCCCTGTGGAAATGTGTCCATGCTCAAACAGAAGCCTAGCTAGGAAACTCCGAGTAGGTACAACCCAGGACACCGGTCAGCGCAGGTGTTTCTCCTGTCAAACGATTACAGGTTTGAGCGTTGAATGACTGGAGGCCTGAGGAAGAGAAGGAGGTCAGAGTCTGACCACAGCAAAAAAGCGTGGAGTGGGCATATTTCTATGCGCTGGCCAGAAGGAAAATTCACAGGTGCTGGGGGTGCGGGTTGGGGTGGAGGAGAAAGCAGTTGCTAATAAGTAAGAAAGATGTACTCAGTCAATAAGCCCACCCATTCAAGATCCTGCTTCTACTCAGCTCTTGTTTCTATTCTTATTTCTACTCTTGTCAAATAGAAAGTATCTCACCTTCCTGGCTGAGTACAATTTTGGACAAACCAAGAATGAAGGTTCCCCAAGGGAAGGCGAAGTATGAGAGTTAAAACTCGGTAACCTTGAAGTAACATGAAAACAAACAAACAAAACCCAGGGCATTGAAATTAGATAAGACCAGAGGAAGACAGTATGTATCACAGAGCCAGAGGCCACACTATCTGTAGACAAGTTACAGATGGAATTCAGGGTTATCAGAGCTGCCTAACAAGAAAATATGCCACCCAGTTAGTAGTGAGCTCCTTATCACTGAGAGTGTTCAAGGGGAGTAGGGGAGGAGACTAGGAGAGGAATGAAGAGTTTCATAAAGATCCACTCCAACCCTGTGAGTACACCATGACTAACTGACCTCTCCCTTCCCTTCTTAGGGATATAGTCATGAACCTGACACACAGAGCCCCCTCCCTTGTGGTGATCCATGTGGGTGATGAGAATAATGGAGATGATTGGGCTGTCCTAAACTGGCTGAGAAGGTGAAACTGTATTTCACGTTTCTATCCCACCACTATCTCCCCCTCTTCTTGACTTCCAAAGCAAAGAGCTTTTCTGACCTTGAAAGCCCCAGTGTGGCCACAGAAAATAAAAACATTTTGGATGACGAGCTACACTATTCTTTTCTCAGCATAATGGAATTGGATTACCCTATGCAGCGGGCTGGGCTGTGAAGCTTAATGGTGCAGTACCATTTACTGGAACCAGGCCCAAGCTTCTCAACGTGGGTGCTCCCTCAGGGGGAATACCCAGCTCTGTGAAGAAGGTATATGAACAAACACACACCTTACAGCATTGATTTTCCTTTAAGATTTGGGGGAAGAAACATGCTTGGCATTTGTTTGTATTGGTTTGTTCAGTAAGTCAAACAGTACAGAAAAGAATGTCAAGGTCACATGAATTTTTAAGATTAAATGCAGGATCTGAGAGAAAGTGCTTACTTACACCGGAAGTATTTATGGTTATACCTACAGATCCCTGAAGGAATACATTCTTCCCCTAAATAGGACCTTTTGGTAGAAAAGTTCAATCAGCAAAGATTTACTCCATCATCTTCAGGCAGCAACCCTTGCCTCCTCTTTTCGATTTTCTTCTTTGGAGGTCCAAAGATGAGTCCATAAAGAATGTTGGTCCCTGAAGGTAATCTGTGCTCAAAACTGGCTGTAAGAATGGTTCCAATATTGGTCTTCTAGGTCATAATCAACCACTATTCCTATAGCTCCGAAATTCTTCAAATTTAAAAGTACTGATTTTCAGATTCTCCTCCCTCTCCCCAAGAACATGACAAAGCTGTGTATAAATCATGTACAAACCCAGAGGTATGCACAAAGCTGCTTTAGAAATCCTTATAGGCAAAGCAGGAAAATAGCTAGGAAAATCTGCTAGCCCACCATGTACACATAAGTATAATCTGGAAACAGGGCAGGCTACCAAGGGCAAGCCTTAGCTGGGAACAGGTGAGACAGGCAGCTTTCTCAGAGTATAACTTGGGAATGTGGAAAACCCCTTTCCCACCACTCAGTGATGGTGGCTAAAGTTTCGGGTGCTGGTTGAAGCATTTCCATGTGCTGTCTCATATCCTTCTGCTTATGAAGCAGGGATTACTGTCCCCAATTTGCATGTGAGGAAACTGAGGACCAAGCATGTAAAAGTTGCCTAACTTAAAAGTGACACAACTGAGATTCAAATTCAGGTCTGACTTCTAAGTCACAGCATTTTTTCCACCATATTTCCCCCATGCTATCATTCTGCCTTCTCCTTCTCATGTGTCTTTTTTTGTCCTCCCTTTAAACAAACCCTTTTCTTATTCTAGTCATTATTAGATTGCCCACCATTTACCTAAAGTTCAACATGAGGCTTCCATCTCCTAGAAGCCATTGTGACGCTGGGATCAGGATGTCAAATGCCTGGCTGCTCGGTTCTCACAGCACCTTCTACTGTGTTGGGATTATTTAACTGCTATTAGGGCATAATCCATGGTTCAGCTGTCCATTGGAGGGTCTGACCCAAAAGCACCCACATTTCAGTCAAACCAATCTAAGCTCTAGCATTTATAGCCCTCTTTCCTTACCAGGTACAGTTTTCTGGTCACAGCTGGGACTCTGCTTCTTTGTGTGTAGTGGGGCAAGGTGAACAGCCACACAAGAAGTCACCTAAAGGACCCCTGCAGTACACCAAAAGGTGCCTGAGCTGTTTCTATTGCATTCAGATAGACAGGACACCCTCCCTGTCAATCTGTGCTGGGTCAAATAAAATGGAAATTAATTTTGATTTCCAACATCTCTGGATACAGATAGAAGGCCATCTTATTCCAAGAAGGATTATAACACCACAAACAGTCTTCTCTGTGTTTCTTTTTTTAAAATCACTGATTCTTTCTTTTCTCTGAATCTAACAACTTCTAAAATCAACTGTCCACTTTTCTCTTTCACTCCACACTAACAGTTTTGCTCCATGTCTGCCCCCTTTTCATGAAACATCACTGTACTTTCTCTAGTGTCTTCTCTGATGACTAGATTATTCACTCCATGCCCCTCTTAACTCCTGTTTGTAATTTTGAAGCCCTATCAAAGTCAGTTTCACTGCTCTTTCCAGATAGGCACTCAGCCAATATATTGCCAATAACACTCACTCTTGTGCTAACTTAAAATACACAGTGTAGCCTGCCAAGTATCCTTATTTGGCAAGAAGGTCCCTTAGTTCCCAAGATCTTTGACCATCCATTTTTAGATCCAAATCCTCAGTGCTTAATATTTGGATATTTCTCTCTCTTTTTAATTTGTCCTTATGTGTTCCCTGAAAGAATAAGGAAAAGAGATCAATCATCTGTCTGTTTTCCTAGACAAGAAAAAAATGTCCTTTCCATTATGGTCACTTACTCTGGAATTATTACCCCTAAAACTTTTGATATAAACAAAAATATTTTCCAGTTTAAAAAAAAAACCCAAAATAATCTCCAAAAAGTTTTAATAAAAATTAAATTGTGAAAGATTAAACAGTACACATTGCTCTAAAAGACCATGTTTCTTTATCTTAATTCCCTCTTTCCAAACAAACTAAATTCACATTCATTTACAATCTCCCAAATCTCTCACTATTGTAGAGGAACAGAAAACAAAGGCTCCACAAATGACTAAAACTATAATTAAAATGAAACCATTCTATATTTTTTGAAAGTCAAAAAACGACATTCTATTTCATTGTGGAGATGGGCCTGCTACAAAGAAGACATTAACTGTCTTGGATACTTGTTTACATTTTGTCTAAATGTGTCTGTCGGTTTGGTTCCACGGAATCCTAGCTGTTCATTTCAACGGAGGTCAGGAGAGCAAGGCTTCTCCTAAAACAGCTTTACGATTAAAATATGAATATGCTTTAACAACCACCTTAGCTCAAAAATCATCGAATTAATTCTGTAAGTCGATTCTAATTCACTATCATTCATGAGAAGCTGCTTATTGTAATACCACTGGAATAGGACACTAAATGATGTTGCTTTCATTATTAAAGAAAGTAACAAAAATAGTAATTAAGCTTCCCCATAAACAGTGCTTATGCAAGACCCAGATGCGGATCAGAAACGAACATTTTCAGCACTCTAACAATGATTGCCCCATTCAGTAAGCAACTCGAGGTCCTCTGGTCAGTTTTCTATTAAAAGTTTGTCTGCAAGCTGTCAGGAGCCAACGCGGCTTGGCGGCCGCCTCAGCCTTTAGCTCCAGGCCTGGTGCACTCCCCCGGCCCCAGGAATCCGGGGCGCCAGCGGGTCGGCAAAGGGGCCACCCTGGCGCCCGCGGAAGGCCCGGGGGCCGCTCGCGGTGCGGGAGGGCGCGGGCTCCGCGCTCCCGGCGCGGTCGCAGGCGAGCTCCCGGGCCGGCCGGCAAGAAAGCAAAAGTTAGGGGGCTCTCCTCGCCCGCGAGCACCTCGGCCGGAAAGCGGCCTGCACCCCGCGCTGATTTGGGGAGGCTCTCGCCGCGCCTCTCGAGAGACGCCCGGGTCACCCCCGGCGAGGCCGGCGCTCCGGCGGCCGGGGAGGGAAAGCGGCGACCCGGAGGCGCCGCACGCCCGGCCGAGACGGCCGGAGACGCCCCGGCTGCGCTCCCCTCTTCCGGGCGCCAACTTCTGCATCGGATCCGCGCGAACGTCCCGCGCCGCTCCCGGCCGCGCAAGGCCCGCCGCGGGGGCCCGGACCGCGGCGGGCCTGGGCCCGCGACGCCGCGGCGAGCCGCGATCGCGCTGGGCCTGCCCCGCACCCTCTCCCCTGCGGCCTCCGGCCTGGCCCCTTACCTGGCTCCCAGGCCTGGCGCGAGCACGAGCCGGGGGCGCCGAGGCCCCGCGCGCCGCGAAGGCAGGGGCGGCTACCGGGCTTCGAGGGGACGGCTGCGGGCGGCGCGGCTCCCACGCTTCCGCCCGAGTCAGGAGTTGAACATTCCGCCTCTACGCCCGGCGCCAATGAGGAAGACAGTCACGGCAACAGCACCACCTACCTCCGAGCGCGGAACCGCGCGGCAGGCGTCCCGCACGCCCGCCCGGGGGCCGCAGCGCGGACGCGCCAGACAGCCGGGCGGGGCGGGCGCTGCGGCCCCCGGGCCGCACCCCTAGGGCACCTTGCGCCAGGCGCCCCGGAACCCTGCCAGGCCGCCGCAGGCTTCACAGGGCACCCCATACTGTGGGGGCGCGGGGATTGGCGGTATGTCTCTGCGCCTCTTTGTGCCTTCACATCTTTGCACTCAACTCATCCTTCTCCATAAACATTTACAATGAAAACGGTGCTGGGATACAAAGGCAAGGGAGGTTGCTTCGTGCCGGACAGAAGTTACTTATCTACTTCGGAAGAGGACCGACGAATACAGATATTTCTAGGGAGGCAGGGCTGAAAGCTGCTTCAGTGGAATTATCAGTAGATACCTGCGTAATTTTGAGGAGGGGTCCTGCTCTGTTCCCCTGGTTGCTGACGTTAGCGAAGCCGATTTCAGATGAAACTAGAACGCATTCCAGGGGTGAGCAAAGGGTGGAAACCAGGACCAGGGAGAGAAGTTACGATCAGTGAGGAGGATGGTTCTGTGAAGCAAACGGGAGACGAGGTTCCAAAGATATGGGCAGCGCGATCCAAGGCTCACTGAGTTTGACTTTTAGTATCTATGGACACAGGGGAACTGTGGAAAGTTAGACTGAAAGAAATCAAAGAGCTTTTGTGGGGTTTTTGTTTTTTGTTTTTTGTTTTTTAATGGTGATTTCGAGAGAGCAGCCCATAGTGGATGCAGGATGGGTTGCTGGGACAAAACCCGGAAGCAGCATATGGTGACCACCTGGTTATGCGGTTATGAGGACTTGGCGCATACAAAATAGAATTAGGAAAGAAGAAATAGACTTGAGAGAAGTGTTACAGGAAGAAGCCACAGGAACTGGTGATCCACTAGAAGTGAAAAGGAAGAAGAAAAAGTCAGAGATGATGCCAAGATTTCAGACCTGGGTGACTGGAAGAATGATGGTGTCATTGACAAAAATAGAGATAAGCAGGCTAGAAGCTGGCTTTCTGTTGAGTTTGAGGTCATGGTAGGAAAAACCAGTAGAGATGCCGCAGTTGAAACATGAAACTGATTCAGAAAAAGGGTCGGGAGGGAAATGCAAAATTTCTAAATCATTCATATAGTTAAAAATATCAAAGTGGAGAAATGAGTGAAAAAAAAAACACTTTCTAGTCTGTGATTCAGATTAATTATTTGGATTTTCCCTTTGATTAAAAACTGGAAATTTTAGCATTGATAGATTCTATTTGGAGAACTGAAAATTAGGATTAGTGAAACTGTCATGCTAAAAATGAAAAACAAAACTCTGGTATAGGTAATCAAAGAATTCCATGAACCATCTACCCATTAAAGGGAAAACTAAGGCTCTTTAGCACAGACCTAGGTATAGAGTGACTCCAGTTATTTTACCTCACCTTCAAAGGCACTAGTTGTAATGGAAAGGATGCTAGGATGGAAACAGAGACCCTGACTTCTGGTTTTAGGCCTGCCAGTTATCAGCTGGGGCATTTTGCTAGACAGACCTCAAACAAAATTGCCCATCAAATGTTAGCTGAAGTTTCCAGCTTTAAATTTCTGAATAATGCTGCTTTAAATTTGGAGCATATGTCACAATATTTTTAGCCACAATCCCCTTCCTTTCCACCTATTCTTTTCTTCATTTTATTTTCCCTCAGATAATTAGGCTAAGAGAATAACCAGCAGGAATGATGAACACTATAAGGGTAGTCTCATAGATATGCTGAAAGGATAACCCTGTAGGCATTCTCTTGTCTTCCCAACTAGGCTGCAAAGTCCTTGAAGTCATATATTCTATTGTATCTGTTTATAGCTGAAAGAAATATATAATAATTGTGTAATAAACTGATTTCTTCGAGTCTGATTTTTCTTGGGTCAACTTGCCTGTTTCTTATGGCTATACTGATCTCTTTAGGTCTCAAACTTAATAAACATACTCCAGTGTTTATTCCTATGGTCAATTTTTATTCCCAAGGTCAACTCTGCTTTTTCAGACTTTCAAATCTTTTTGAAACATATTGTTTAATTCTCACCAGGCAGAGTATAAGTTTACAAATGTAAATAGCAATAACAAAGGAGAGCTAGTCAAACCTCTCTTACCAAGCTTTCCTATTCCTTTATTTCACATGTCTCTGTACTAAAAATAGATGTACTTTCAGCAGTGGGGTGAGTTAGAAGTCCTTAGCACCCTCTTATATCCAAGAATACCCTCCAAAATAAACATGCAATGTCAGTAAAAAATCAGTATTTGCTACGCAAATACAGCTTAGAAGTCTTCTAGTCCCTTATTCAATCAGATCGTCACTAAGTTCCTCTAAAATAGAAATTCTGGAGCTGCTATCAGTGGATCAGAGAAGTGCAGGCAGACCTTCCATTAAGAATGGAAGATAAGGGGAAGCATATGTAAAACCATGGTGATATCATGACAATGTATGGCAAAAACAATAATAAAAAAATAAATAAATAAATAAATAGCTTAGAGAAACATAAAAAAAAAAAAAGAATGGAAGATAAGGCAACTTGAAAGGAAGAAAGCATTCTGAGTATTCTTCACTCTTCTTGTAGCGATAAGAGCTTTCACGCTTGTATGTTGGAGCATTTTTTTCTAGCCGCCTCAGGTCTCCATCTTAGATTGTGACTGATTTGTGTTTGAATCATAACTAAGAATTGACCAACTTGTACACAAAAGTTGATGTTTTACTTCCTGCACAATTTTGGATCCCTAGGAAAAAAGGCATACAATCAAACATCTTTTAAGATAAGTAGCCTTTACCTTAAACTCACAGATGAACCCCAGGTCATTTTTCGAGCTTAGATTTCACATCAAGTTTGAGGACTAAGGGACTCACAAGAGTATTTCGGACACCAAATTTGCTTAGGTGTTCCAGGACACGAAAGGAGCGGTAGGTCAAGAATAGAAATTGGAGACTTTTACAAAATTAATTCAACAAGCATTTACTGAATGGCGGGCACTGTGCTGAGCTTTTTGATTGTAGCAGTGACCCAAATATGGTCCCTACTTTCACAGAGTTTTCAGAGTGCCATGGAAAAGCCAGTAAAGATACAAGCGGTGTGCTAAATGGGCAAATATGAGGACCTACAGCAGGGCACCTGCCAGATGCAGCTTTAGGGAGTCAATAAAGGCGTCCAAGAAAAAGAAGCCCTAAGCCCATATGAGAATGACGTTGAGAATTTGCTGGACAGAAAGGTAGGAAAGCTATTTTAGGTGAAGGAAATGGCAAGTACAAAGGCCCCAGAACACTTAACAAGTTCAAAGACTAAATCCCCTGGTAGCCGAGTAAAAGACATCGCCAAGAGGGAATAATAATCCCCCTCATAGTGGTTGTAATAGTAGTAGCCGTAGCAATAATAATAACAGTGATGGCTAATATTTTCTGAGACCTCGTGTGCCCTGCACAGAGATACGAATTTTACACAAGCTCATGCCACCTAATCTTCAAAATAACCCGACAAGGCAGTTTAAGTCATCATCTTATGCTGTAGGGCAGGAAGGAGTCTTAGAAATCTTAGGCAACCTGTCTTCCCTCATGGAGCAAGACATAAACTTTACAGCGTGTTCTTTTAGTTTAAGGAGTTCTCCAACTTTTTGGTCTCAGGATTTCTTTGCATTCTTAAAAATCCTTGAGATAAAGTAAATAAGCCATGGGATGTAATATATAGCATAAGGTATATGGTCAATAATACTGTATGGGTAATACACTAGTAACAGTGTATGGTTAGTAATGGTGTACCTTTGTATGGGGACAGACTTTTTGCAATGACCATTTCATATTGTATGCACACGTCAAATCACTTTATTATGTGAAACTAACATAACATTGCACATCAACTGTATTTCAAAATAAATAAATTTTCAAACACATTTATATAAGTAAATAAGCCCTTGAGGATGTCAAATAACTTTTATGTGAGTTATATCTGTCAATATTTATAAGAAATTAAAACTGAAATCTTTTAATTCATTTAAAAACAATAAAGCCATAGATTAGTGTGAATAACATATTTTAGTGAAAAATAGCTATTATCCAAAATAAAAAAGCTACTGAGAGAAGTGTCATTGTTTTATATTTTTGCAAATCTCTTTCATATTTGGCCTAATAGAACAGCTAGATTCTCATATCTGCTTCTGCATTAAATCTATTCCAGGATCACATTACATTTACCCTGTGGAAGATTCTGCTGAACACTCGAAAGGAGGACAGTGAAAATAATACCTTAGTATTCTTATGAGAAGAGCTTTGACCTTAAAGACACCCTGAAAGGGTTTCTGGGCTGCATTTTGGGAATTGCTATCTTGGAGTTTAAAGATACTCTTTGGGAGAGTTCATTGCTCTGTGTTTTGCCTCAAGATGAAGCATCATGGGACAGCTGCATTGAGCAGGATGCTAGACATTAGAAGTTCTGGAATATGGTGCCATTCCTGTCCCTAATCAGCTGTGACTTAGCTGGGACAATGCTGCTTGAAGGTTCTGTGGGATGATAAAGGCCTATGTACTGAATCTTGAGTCCTATTCACCACTCACTCTTGCTATTGTTTGCTGTGCTCATCTTTAAAAATCCTAGATCTAAGGCATTGAGCCTGCCATCTTTCTTGTTTGCCCTTAGCTCTACTTTATTGCAAGAAACTCATGTGCTCCTTCCCCAGAGAAATGACAGTTGGTTTTATTTTCTGGCAAGATTCTAGAGTTATTATTCAATGGCACTATTAAGTGAAGGGCTGGTAGTCACTTTGACAGTGAACGTTAGGAACCAGCATGGACTCATTGAGCTTAAGATATATACGACTCAAATCTAGTTTCCTCTGTTAAGATCATCGAGGACTCTGAGGACTTCTGCCAGTGGAATATGTCAAAATTTCTCATGATGACTGTAAAAGTCAGAAGAGGATTTTAACTGATGACAGTATAATACAATATATTTCTGTTAGAAACTATACCCCAAAAGTGCTGATGTCACTGAGGTTGCAGCGTTCTCTTAAGAAGGACTGTTAGACTTCCCTGGTGGTATGGTGGATAAGCATTTGCCAATGCAGGGGACACGGGTTCAATCCCTGGTCTGGAAAGCTCCACGTGCTGCAACTGCTGAAGCCTGTGTGCCCGGAATCTGTGCTCTGCAATAAGAGAAGCCACGGCCACGAGAAGCCCGTGCACCGCAACGAAGAGTAGCGCCTGCTCACCGCAACTATAGAAAGCCCGATCACAGCAACAAAGACCCAGAGCAATCAAAAATTAATTAATTAGTTTAAAAAAAGAAGAAGAGATGTTGCTGGGTTCTCTCTAGCCTGCCCAGTTCAATATTTCTACAACGTGGATGAAGATGTAGGTGGGATGCCTATCTAGTTAGAGAATAACATGCATTTTGAAGGAATAATTAGCATATTATGTAAAAGAATCATATCAAAACTCAAAAAAATTTACTCACAAATCTTTATTGACACCTCACTGCTTACTAAATAAAGTCCAAGATCCATAAGGCATATTCAAAACCCTCTATTAGCTCACCCAAATTTTCCTCCCCAACATTATCTCCTAGCTCCATGGGCTTCATGTTGCCCCTCTCCCACCAGCACCATCCCTTCCTCCTTGAAACTTTTCTCCATCAGCCCTCACTCTTATCATCACATCTGCCCACCAAGAATACTCTGTTCTTCCTCCATCACAGATGTGGCACTGGCAGGTTCTATTCAAAGATTACATTACTGAAATCTAAATGAAACATAAAACATTACAATAGTCTGATTTCTGAAACTGAGATTTCTGTCTTAACAGATCCAACAGAAAGAGGTTTTCATCCCCAGATAACTGTATCTTAGAGCCAGATGAGTTGGTAAAACATTATACATTATTTGGTTTCTTAGTCCCCAGAGCTTCCAGGAGACACGTGGTGCTATTTTTCTGGATAAACCAAATTCTCAGACCAAAGCATCCAGATGTTCTAGGAAGGCCAATAGTATCCCATGTGATATGCAGAATGTCACCCATTTCTGGGATTTAGGCACATGTGATTAGGAAGGAGGACTCTTCTACTTTCGCTATCTGGAAAAGCTAGAATTGTATTTCATAAGGTAATTATTAGTTGTAGTTAATAATTGCTCAAACAATCAAGTGACAGCAACCATTTTTTATATAAAATTTTCAGTTATCTATAGATTTTAAAACTTTGGTCTTTATTTATTTCCTTATGGCTGTAGTGGGTCTGGGTTGCTGTTGAGGGCGTTCTCTAGCTGCGGCAACCAAGGCCTGCTCTCCAGTTATATGGTGCGTGGGCTCCTCACTGCAGTGGCTTCGGCGGAGCATGGTCTAGAGCGCAGGCTCCCGTAGCTGTGGCGCACCAGCTTAGTTGCCCTGCACTGTATGGACTCCTCCCAAAGCAGGGGGAGAGCCCATGCACCCTGCATTGGCAGACAGATTCACAACCACTGGCCCATCATTGAAGTCCAGATATCTGTTTATAGATTTTTCATGGCCCCTCTTAGTTGTAAACAGCATTAGATGATGCCAATAATCTAGTGTTTTCATTAGCCATTTTTCCTCTTCAATATGCAGTTTTTAAATAACTGATATGTCTTGTCTCTACTTTCTTCATTTTCCTTGCCTACCAAATGTCTACAACCAGGTGATATGGTTTTTCTGGTCTACCTAGAAAGAGGCTAGAGGAAGGAATAAGTGAATGACTACTTTCCAGTAGCTGGCCCAGGACCTCTCAAGAGTGGATTAATTAGTTTATCATAATCAGAAAATCCTGATCAAATGTCAAAGTCACATTTTTTATGTTATTATTTTGAAGTTAAAATTCTTCTAGCAAATATTTTTTATAAGTTTTCCTTTTTTTTGGTCACCATTATTTCTAACTTTTCAATGTCGACTTGAAAAGTCCCTGTACTCGTTTGTAACACCTTCCAATTTAGTATCATCTGCAAATTTCATTAACATGCTATTTACTCCCTCTTCCAGATCATTAATAAATGCTATTTTCTTAGGTATTAAATTTTGCGGTCAAATAGATTTAATTTGCTGTTGTAATTTCAGTGCATGTTTTCTAAAGATACAATGCAGTTAAGAATGGTCTTAACATAGGCTTAAATCCATATCTGGTTTATAGTTATTTTACTATTATGCAATTCATTTGTGTTCTCTAATCAGCACTGTTGTGAGCTCCATTGAAGCAATAATCTATTGATTTTCTCTTCGTTCTTTTTCAATACAGTCATCATCTTGGCTTTAAACACACAGCAATAGCAGAGTTAGCACTATTGTGTAGTTATAATCCACCACTATTTATAAAAGGAAATTAAGTCTTTTATTCTCAGTGGATATTTTTCCACTGCTAAAGAAATATTCTAACATTAAAAATTATTTTATAACCATAATATTTGATTTTCTTAAGCATAGTATCAATTTTCTAAAAAGAAATAGATTCTAGAATTTTAAAGCAAGTAAAAATGTATTACATTTATATATACATACAACAGGTATTTTATATAAATAATATATTCTATATATAGAGAGATAAAGATACATTAGAAGTGTGTGCTACACACTTTTATAATTTTCTTTTATGATAAATCAGTTCACTGACTCCCTGCCTCCTATAGGCTCTGGGGTGACTTTGTTCTTTATAACGGACTCAGACATGCCACCTTCAAATCAGAGAATGAGATTCATTAAGCCTTTTTTTCACTTGTGTCACACATCATCCTCCTTATTAGAGCCAGTTTTCATTTTCAATGAGATGAGGCTTCTCATATGCCACTTATTTCTACTTAATGTTCACATATTGCAATTTTAAATCATTTTTTTCAGGAGGTTAGCCTTCATGTTTCTACATAATATTTCCAGGAAATATTTTGTCTTCCCTCACTGTCAGTCTCTTTCTCTCTCTCTCTATTCCCCCTTATAAAGTTAACTGAGGATAAACCCACAGTCATCTTTTCTTTTCCATACTGAGAAATTTATTTAATCTCTACATCTCAGTTTCCCCATCTGTGAATTTGTAACGGAGCAGGATCCTATGCGACCTTCCTGGGACAGACCCCTCCCCCATATTCTGTGCTTTAACTCCTCTCTGAAGTACCTAGATGATATTATCTGATGCACATTTCCTGAGTAGTTTTACAGATGCTAAAACCACCACCAAGTAGAAGAAATTAACTGCTTGATGATCATGAGCATGTAGCCCCCAGACCTGCTGGTATCTGAGGATGGATGATGTTAAACCCTGTGACACTGCCTGTAAGCTCACCATCAGCCAGTCAGAGAATCATGCACAAGCTGATCTCAAAGCCTACAAGACCCCTCCCTCACCTTGCCTTTAAAATGTGTCCACTGGGGAAAAAAAAAAAAGCACACCATGAGAGCCGGGGGTTAAGTTTTATCTGGGGTAAAATGAGGATCACACCCCAGGAGACAGCATTTCAGACTGTTCCAAAGAGGTAGGGAGAGGGTCAGTATATATGTGATTTTGGTCAAAGTGGAGTATATTCAATTAAGCACATATTTTTTGCAGCTGGTTGCTGCTATTCTCTTGAAAGTTACTGCTCGGTCATGAGGAGCAGACCTCATCATGAAGGTTGTTTTTTTTTTTTTTTTTTTTTTACTCTTTTGGTTGCACCAGGCTGAATGTGGGATCTCAGTTCCCTGATTAGGGATTGAACCCATGCCTATTGCATTGGAAACGCAGTTTTAATCACTGGACTGCCAGGGACGTCCCACCATCAAGGATTTTTATGATTTTCTAGATATGAGGAGATGTAGGAATTGGGCTCGTAAAGTCTCCTGAAGATGTATATCTGAAGGCCTATTCCGCAAGTTTTTCCCAGAGCACAGACTGCCTCATTCCTGATCTTCACCCCAAATTTCTTTCAGGGGACATTGAAGGTTGGCCTCCCTGGTGGCTCAGTGGTAAAGAATCCACCTGTCAATACACGAGACACGAGGTTCAATTGCTGGGTCAGGAAGATCTCCTGGAGGAGGAAATGGCAACCATTCTAGTAGTCTTGCCTGGGAAACCCCATCGACTGTATCCCCATGGACAGAGGAGCCTGGCAGGCTACAGTCTGTGGGGTCTCATAAAAGTTGGACACAACTTACTGACTAAACAACCACAACTGAAGGTCAGCAGCTGCAGCAGTTCATGATTTATATCTGTAGAGATAGATGGCGAGTATCAATTTGTAGTTGTCAAATGCGTTCCTGAAATCCATAGGGAATTTAGGCTTTTTGAATACTAGCTGTCCTGAACTCCTTGCTTGGCACCATGCAATAAATGCTGCACTTTTCTTCACCACAACCCGATGTCAGTAGACTGGCTCTACTGTGTGAGGGCTAGGGACCCATTTGGTTTGATAACAAGTTGTCCCCTCATGGGCTTCCCTGGTGCTCAAATGGTAAAGAATCCACCTGCAATGCAGGAGACCTAGGTTCCATTTCTGGGTTGGGAAGATCCCCTGGAGACGGGAACAGCCACCCACTCCAGTATTCTTGCCTGGAGAATTCCATCGACAGAGAAGCCTGGCCGGCTACAGTCCATGGAGTTGCAAAGTGTCCGACAGGACTGAGTGGCTTTCACTTTTACTTTCTGTCCCTTCATAACTGGCCTATTCATCTCAGAGTGTTGTTGTCAAGTTCAAATGAGATAATTCATGCAAACATGTTTTATAAGTGATATACAAGCAAATTAATGGCATTATGTTTTACTGAAATATAATAAAGGCAAATACAAGATATTATTTTCATTGAGAAATTAAAGCTGTATTTCCACAGATGTTCCATGTTGAACTTTCAATAAATGTCTATTTTTATGGCAGAAGATATGTTATCCTTTCATAATTGGCCCTAATCCTCATCCTAATTTCAATGCAATTCAGTACTAAATCTAAGATTTGAAGAGAAAAATGTCTGCATTTTAGATAACTAAACAACATGAAATTTTACATTCCAGGTTCCTAAATAGTTTCATAGTAGGCCTGTGGGTTAGAAAAGACATAAGAAAGTAAATTCTGTTTTCCTATGGGAAATTTTTTATTCTTTTTTCTTACTTTTGAAGTCTTAAAAAGTTGAGTTTCAGCTGAAAACACTGAGCTAAAATTTAATTTTGTATCTAGAGCAATTATTTTTCTTAGGTAATATTTGAGATGCTATGAAATTCTTTTTTTTTTTTCCCCTACAAAACACTTTGTTTCCCTCTGCTCCAAGGCTTGGGAAAGGGCTTCAGGGTGTTTAAAAAGCTGAGCAGTAGCTGCAGTGGTAAAGAATCCTCCTGCCAATTCAGGAGATGCAAGAGCCTCAGCTTTGATTCCTGGGTCAGGAAGATCCTCTGGAGAAGGAAATGGCAATCCAGGCCAGTATTCTTGCCAGGGAAATCCCATGGACAGGGAAGCCTGGCAGCTACAGTCCAGGGGGAGTGGAGCTGGGTTGCAAAAGAGTCAGAGATGACATAGCAACTAAAAAACCAAAAAGTTGCAAAGAGACTTCATGCAAAAGTGCTGCCACCTGAGAAGCTCCTCAAAGGCCACTATGAGACAAGCTGGAACCCGGGGCCCTTTACAGGAGTGCTTACACCTGAGCAAATGTCTCCTCCAGCAACAGAATACAAAGTAACCATAAGGCATTAAAAATAACTGTACCCATGACAGTGGGGGGCAAATTACGAACAAGAAGATACAAAAAGGCCAAAACCCAACTACCACTTCTGAGGTTCAGGGAGTAAAAGCAGAGTACCTTGCATGGTCCCTGCAAACAGCACCATCAAGGGGGTGGGCAGACCACCTGAACCACCCCTCCAGCTGACCCTACAATCTACCCCATCCTCATGCCATTTGGGGGAATAGCTCACGCTCCCTCCGGAGGAGTGAGCAAGGGCACATGTTACTTGTTTTCGTTCCCTCTTGATATAGCACGGATCCCAGCAAAGCCTTGGCCGGGTTTCCCGTCTGGCCTCTAATCAATTTCTGTTGATTAAAGAGTCGGAGGCCCCGGGGGCTGGGCTCCAGAAGCCCCTAGTCCTGGTAGAGGGTGAGTGTTTGGAGGAGAACTCGTCCTGCTCAGCCTGGGGACCAGCCAGCCTGCGGAGGGGAGTCACGTGGGTGCCGTCGAGCAGTCTTCTTGGTGTGGTTGACCTGTTCCCCCAGGGCAGAGCCCAGGGCGGGCAGAGCCCAGGGCATGCAGAGCCAACAAGGCCTGGTTGCTTTCTTCTTCATGAGAATGGCAACTCCCATAGCGGTCTGGATTTTACCCCACTCTTCTTGGGGCAGCTGCCACGCGTCCTGGAAGAGAGCACGGCTGGCTGCCCCACTGGTTTTGTATTTTCAAGGGACCGCTGGGTGCCCTCACGCTTCTCTTTGGCTGATTCGTGGAAAAAGTGGCCCCTGCCCTCCGCAGCCACATCGTCTCCGTGGAACTAGCAGCCCAGAGAGAGGTAGGTGTTAGAGGACTGTGGAGGCAGGTTGACTGGGCGCTGGACTGCGGCCTCCGCCGCAGTGGAATAGTTCTCAAGAATCTGGGAGCTCTTGGGTAATTGGTAATAGGGAGAGAAGCTGAAAAAGTGGTGTGGCTGAGGATAGCTCAGTGGTTGGTTCTGAAAGTTGTGACTAGAAAGAGGTTGGAGGGTGGTCGAGGTGTCATTGAAAATAATAAACAATCCATAATAAGACTAGAAAAGTGTAATTTGAGCCAAGTTGAGGACTAGCCCAGAATCCTGCTTCCAAATTACTCTGAGAAACTGCTCTGGAGAAGCAGGGTTTTCAACACAGTTTTATATCTCGTCAAAACAAAGAACATTGAACAAGTCAGGGTTACATATCTTCAATGTTTAAAAAGAAAACAGGGAATTCCCTGGCGGTCCAGTGGTTAGGACTCCATGCCAAGGGCCCAGATTCAATCTCTAGTCAGGGAACTAAGATTCCGCAAACGGTGTGGCATGGTTAAAAAAACAAACAAACAGAAAAAAGACAAAAATAAAACAGAACAGAGCAGTAGGTACCCAGTGAACCAGTATGGTATTGGCACCTGGGAAGGGAGTCTTATCATCAAAGGAGAACCAGTGTCAGTGTCCAAGGGAGAATGGCGTTTAACCTTTATTTTTTAACATGGACATTATTTACTTCTCGTCAATAGGCCCTTTTCTTTAATAATGAAAACAGTTGTACAATGTGTGTTTGATAGGCCTTGAGCAGGCTATTGCATTTAGCATAAAATTCAAGGTAACTCATGTATACACCAGAATGACTTCCCTGTATATCCCTCGGTATGTGAAAATTTCTTTTATCAGAGGCTAGAGGAAGGGGTGTCCCCAGGTCTGTTTTCTCCAAACACTGTTAAGCAAGAGATAGATCCAAGGGACTGCCAAGCACACTGCTGAGAGTTGATTCTTTGCTTTGTATGTATAAGTGTATTCTTTTATGTGCTCCCAATGCAGGAGCGTTGGGATACATTTATGTATAAATATATTCTTTTAAAAAATGTGTTTATTTTTAATTGAAGGATAATCGCCTTACAATATGGTGTTGGTGTCTGCCATACATCAACGTGAATCAGCCACAGGTATACACATGCTCCCTCCCTCTTGTACCTCCCGTCTACCTCCCACCCCTCTAGGTTGTTACAGAGCCCCGGTTTGAGTGCCCTAAAAATATGGAATGCTTCACAAATTTTCGTATCATCCTTGCACTGGGGCCATACTAATCCACTCTGTATGCATCCAATTTTAGTATATGTGCTGCCAAAGTCAGCACTGAAAGTTGATTCTTTACTATTCGCCTCTCTCACAAATTCATCCTCCTGACCTGTTCCAGTCTTTTCATTACAAATCAGATTGAATAATAAATCTCCGTATAATTTTCCCCACTTACAGTTCTTTCTTTAGAAGATCCTTTAGTTGGAGTATGCAGGCTCTTTATTTGCAGCATGTGGGATCTAGTTGCCTGACCAGGGATCAAACTCAGGCCCCTCCTGCATTGGGAGCGCAGAGACTTAGTCACCAGACCACCAGGGAAGTTCCCTGGATAGTAGTTTTTTATTTCATTAGTGTAAAGCAGACCTTACCAAACTTCTATGGTAGACATTTCAAAATAATTGTAAGTCAGATATGCAAAATCCTACTGAATTATTTCAGTTGAGTAATCAAAATTCCACCTCACTAGGCCACCCTTTGGAGAAGGAAATGGCAACCCTCTCCTGTATTCTTGTCTGGAGAATCTCCATGGACAAAGGTGTCTGGCAGGCTACACAGTCCATGGAGTTGCAGAGTCGGACACGACTGAGTGACTAAGCACAAGCCAACCTTGGTCAGTATAGGCAACCAGTTTATCTGGATCATTTCACAGACCTCTCTAACAAGTTTCAGTGTTTCAATTACATAGCTTAAGATCTATGACTAACATCCCTAGCCTCTGGAGGAATATGCTTTAGATACACCTCTAGATGGTTCAGATTATTTCTGGTTCTGAAAGATCTAGATGCACAAGTTTTAGTGTTGACATCCTGTTAGGAAATAAAGCTCGTGGATATTCTTGAAGTCATAGGCTGATTTCAGTAGTTTTATTTCCCAAAATGTATGTAAGTGGGGGCCAAATTCAAGTTCTTACCTTTCCCCAGACTCTTTCTTAGACAAGTCGCAGTGGACCTTGAGTGGTCTTATTCCATAAAAACTTGGGAGATTGGTGAATCTTTGGGACAAATGTTAATAAGGACTTTGAAGGGTCAGACTCAAAGATTAAGGCTCTGACTGCAATACAGCATAGGGACTAAGAACATGGGCTTTGGAGTTGGATAGACCTGGACTGAGGTCTGCTTCTTATGAGTTGTGTGACCTTGAGTGTTTTACTCAGCCTTTCTAAGCCTCATTTTCTTCATCTATAAAAACAGGATTTTTGTTTGGAATGAATAAGTCAACATATGTGCAGTGTTTAAAACAGGACTTTGAGTTAGTGTTTCTGTTATTATTGGTCATGTTTCACATGCTGAATATTTTTAATTATCATTATTCAGTTATATGAATTGTTTTCTCTGGAATTAGTTTTTTCTCTTTTATGGTACTAGTTTTCCTAGAAATCTCTGATCAAATTAGTCATTTTTTAAAATAGTTTATTTGTTTATTTTAGACCGTGCTGGGTTTTCGTTGCTCTGCGGACTTTTTCTCTAGTTGTGGTGGGCGAAGGCTACCCTGCAGTTGTGGGGCACAGGCTTCTCTTGTGGTGGCTCACCAGCTGTAGGACCCGAGAGCTTCAGTAGTTGCAGCTCGTGGGCTTAGTTCCTCAGTGGCATGTGGGATCTGAATCAGGGATCGAACCCATGTGTGTCCTGCATTGGCAGGCAGATTCTTTACCACTGAGCCACGAGGGAAGCCCGATCATTAGTTATTGTTTATATGTAAGAATGAAGAATTAGATCTGACTATTTTAGTTAGCTGTTATGGATTTTCTTTATTGTTGAGAAATAGATTTTTTCCTATAGGATACTTCCCTGAATAGGAAGACTCTATGGTAACCTCAAGTACAGGGAGGGACTAGTTGACAAGCAGTCTTGCTTTAGATGCAGTTAACTTGTACACATATTTTCATGGTGGACTCAGCCAGAACAGCAGAAGTAGAAATCTTGCCTTGGATTTTTTTTCTTTCTCATTTTGTGAAGTTATAACTTAAGATAGCTAATGAAAAAGTGTGCAGGAGTTGACCAAAAAGGTACTCAGTTAAATGAAAATTTTGCTACAGCTTGTGAGGCCATTTATCAAGAAGGCCAAAATCAGGAAAAATTAAAAATTGATAGAAATCCTTTGATATTAGGAAGGGCACCTAAAGTATCACTGCAGCCTCTGAGAAGTTGTCAAAAATAGCAGGGAAAAAACTGTCCCCTAAGCTTATTATAACTTAGGGGATTTTAAGAGAAAGGAAGAATGATGTCAATGTGTTTTCTGGGGATTTATCTTTACGTGGAAAGGTAATGGCTTGGCTAGGCTCTTATCTCTGAGAATGCATCCCATGCTGAACGATGCTTTAGCACAGAACTGGGGAAAGTTTGAAATTTCAGTCTTTCTTTCTCTCCTCATTAGTCTCTGAAATGAAGAGTTAGAGAAGAGAGGTTTACTTTCCCTGGTATAAAGCATGACACCTACCCTTATGAGGCAGAAGGAGAGGCAGCTAGTTTTGGTTTTAATTAAGACCATTTGCTGTTATCTAGTATAACAGTTTTTGTTATTTTTTTTTTTGTCATTTATAGCTTCCTTTCAAAGAGAATGACCCTAGTGATAGGAGGGTCTTCTGTTTGCTCAATACAAACAATATCTTCATTCCCAGTCAGAATGGAGATTTTTAAGTTTGGAGCGAAGAAGTAGGATAAAATTAAGTTGATCTGCATGAAGAAAAAAATGTGACTTAGGGTTCCTAAGGATTATCTACAAACTGGAGGGGGTAGGGAGAACTAAGACTAGAAAGAGCAGAGCCTATGATATGCAGCAAAGAAGGATTTGGAAGACAAATTATGTTCAATGAGGATTTTTTTTCAAGGAAGATTTTTAAAAATGAAATTCTCTGCAGTTCTGGAATGAAACCCACATCTCCCATCTTATCTGCCAAAAAAAAAAAAAAAGATTAATCTGCATGGTTCAATAATGCTCTGATTTCAGTGGATTTAGTTTTTCATGAAATGAAACATAGCGAACAATGTGAAAACACACATGGGCTAACCAGACACTCAGCTTCAGGGATAAAAGCATATCAAATACAATGGAAGTCCCTCCCTGAATATGAGTGGATAATTTATGGTGAAGGCGTAAAGGCTTCCAGTAACATATGTATGGTCTACTGATGAAGGGATGCACACATACATTTTTGTTCTAAAGAGAAAACTTCAGAGAAAAATACTCCCAAATCTCTTCCCTGAACCTCGCAATATTTTGGCAAAATTAATCTCATGCTTTGGTTCCCAAACTTTTTTTCAGTTATTTTTAGCTTTTCCTCCTTGGGGACAATAAGATAGTGAAGTCTCATAGTTAATAACATAGGCTTTGTAATTTTTTTTGTTTGTTTACATATTTTATATTGGAGTATAGTTGATAGTTTCAGATGTACAGCAAACTGACACTGTTATTCATATACATGTATCTTTTTTCAAATTCTTTTCCCATTTAGGGGTGTTGCTTATTATGGAGCAGAGTTCCATGTGCTATATAGTAGGTCCTTGTTGGTTATCTATTTTAAATACAGCAGTGTGTACATTCCAGTCCCAGACTCCCTAACTGTCCCATCTCCCCTTCTCCTCCTACCGCATAACCATAAGCTCATTCTCTCAGTTTTTAGTCTGTTTTAACAGTATGCTTTGGAATCAGATACACCTGGTTTGAAACCCCACCTCTACCTTAATCAAAGCATGTCTCCTGTATTGCAGGTGGATTCTTTACCACTGAGCAGCCAGGGAAGCCCCTTATTTTTCTAGCCATCATCTTTTCTTGGTGCTCCATTTCCATGCCTTGTGTACAGATTTGATTCAGTTGCTCCAAAGTAGTTTTTTCTAATGACTAAGAGAACTCTGCACAATAGACCTATAACACAACTGCATATTTCAATTATCTCCATGACCCCTCCCCCCACAACTGTCTCAGTGTTGACTTAATATTATTCATTTGCTTGTGTTGTTACTGAAAACAAACTCTTAATTAACATGGCCCAGCATCACCTGGCTCACATAGAGTGCCGCAAGCAATAATCCCTAATTTAATGTACCCTTTGGCTCATACCTCCAATTTAGTTTTTGAATCTAGGAATATAAATGGATTTCATAATGGCCTGTGAGCATCAGGTGACAGATTAGAATCACTAATGAAGTGCCACTTTCTTGGGAGGATTAACATTGCATGATTGCTTCTAGGTTCCATGGACTGAACATGTAATTGAACACCCAGGTAAGGGTAAAATCAAACTTCTTGTGTGAATTATGTGTGTACGACTTGTATTAACACTTCGGTTTGGTTCCTCATCTATTCTTGCATGGTGGTGGTTTAATCACTAAGTTGCTAAGTCATAGACTCTTGTGACCCTATGGACTGTAGCCCTCCAGGCCCCTCCATCCATGGAGTTTTCCAGGCAAGAATACTGGAGTGGGTTGCCATTTCCTTCTTCAGGGGATCTTCCTGACCCAGGGATTGAATTTGGGTCTCCTATGTTGCAGGCAGATTCTTGACCAACTGAGCCACCAGGGGAGCCCCCATACATTCTTACATATATGAACACTCTATCTGCTGGTAAGAAACATGAGGCTTTTCTTCTGTTTTTCACCTCCCCACTCTTTCGTTCAGTAATTTGAAATGTTTTCTATTCCTCTGAAAATAACTTTTAGGTCGGGTATAGACAAGATAGTTATCTTCTGTTTCAGTTATTGCAGTAATCCCTTAGTAAAACTCAAGTAACCCAAGTTTGGGGTGCAAAAGATGAGCAACACACGGGCCTCTTGAACTGCTCTCCCACCCGGGTCAAGTTCAAGAACTCAATGCCCTCGTATAAGTTTCTCTCCTTCCCCCTTCTTTCATGATTGGTTTGACTGAATACTCACAGGCATCCTTGAATGTTCTAAAGTACTTTTCACTGTGGCTTCTTATAGCAGAGAGGCAGAAAAGGCATTAGTAGTTTTTGAGCACCAAGTACTCAGTCTGCTAGACACTTTATATACCTAAACTCATTTAATCCTCACCACAGCCTTTGTGAGGGCCATGTTATAATCCTCATCAGCAGATATGGAAACTGAAGCTCTGAGGAGATAACGCTGGCCAGTGTTCAGAAGTGAGGGCTACTGCATACAGTGGGGGTTCTCTAGTAGGGCAGTGCCAGTTGGAGAGAAGGGTTGTCTTTTGTCCTAACACAAGTGAAGGTGTTGTATGGACTGGAGAGGGCCCTGAGTGAGTCAGAAAGCTCACTGATTTTAAAGCTCAGTGTATTTCTGCTATTGTGTGTTCCTTCCCCCAAAACTACTAACTTCATCCAAGAGAAGCATTTTAAACATCTGACAGCATCAGGCCCAGAAAACTCTCCCTAAACAAGAGCAGCAACACTTTCAGACACTAAGTGTGCTACCTTCAGTTTAGCAGATGGTCAGCCAAAATTGTAGCAATTTTCCTTTTCCTGTATCCACAGCCTTGGTGCTGTGACTTAGCAGCTCTGCACGTGAAGAGACAGAGTTACTTTCCCACCCTTTGAATCTTGACTGGCCTCTTCACCCACGTTGGCCAGTGGAGTGCTATGGAAGTGATGGAGCATCCGTTCTGAGCCCAGGCCTCCACAGCTCCTGTTCATCTACTTGTTCCTTGGGAACCCTCCCTAGTCAGCAAGTGAATAAGCCCAGGCTAGCCTGCTGGAGGGTAAGAGACTGCGTGGAGCAGAGATGAAGCGCCCCATCTGAGGTCATCGTGTACCAGTCGAGTGCTGGTGCACGACTGAGCCCAGCCTACTATGTCTGGCTCAGGTGGCAGAACTGCTTTGTTGACCCAGGCTCTCATTGTTTTAAACCACTAATTTGGGAATGGTTGATACACGATGTTAGTTAACTATATGTCTCATTGGAGGATGTTTTCAGATGAGATTAACCTTCCAATTGGTGAACGGTTTTTTAAATTGAAGACTAGTCTATTTACAGTGTTGTGTTAATTACTGCTGTATAGAAAAGTGATTCAATTATACACATATATACATTCTTTTATTTCCGTTAT
This sequence comes from Antilocapra americana, assembly GCA_007570785.1. Classification (NCBI taxonomy): domain Eukaryota; kingdom Metazoa; phylum Chordata; class Mammalia; order Artiodactyla; family Antilocapridae; genus Antilocapra; species Antilocapra americana. The sequence continues at coordinate 48,422,780 of ML660200.1, read as the reverse complement.
GATTTATTATAGAATATGGAATGTAGTCCTCTGTGCTTGTTGTCTATCCATTCTATATACAAAAGCTTACATTTGCTAACCACAACCTTCTACTCCATCCCTCCCCCAAACCCTTCCCCTTTGGCAACCACCAGTCTGTTCTCTAAGTCCATGATTCTGTTTCTGTTTCATAGGTAGGTTCATTGGTGCCATAAGTTCAATGTCATGTATAAGTGACATCATGTATATGGTGTTCGTCTTTCTTTCTGATTTGCTTTATTTAGTATGGTACTCTTTAGCTGCACCCATGTTGCTGCAAATGGCATTATATTGTTCATTTTTATGGCTGAGTTGTATTCCATTGTACATATGTACCACATCTTCTTTATCGTTCATCTGTATTTATTGTTTTTGTTTTGGCAGCACCGTGTGGCTTTCAGGATCTTAGGTCCCTGACCAGGGATTGAACCTGGGCCCCAGAAGTGAAAGGGTTGAATCCTAACCACTGGACTGCCATTCATCTGTCAATGGACATTTAGGTGGTTTCCATGTCTTGACTACTGTGAACAATGCTGCTATGAACATAGGGATGCATGTATCTTTTTGAATTATAATTTTTTCAGGATATATGCCGAGCAGTGAGATTGCTGGATCATAGGGTAATTCTAGTTTTAGTTTGCTGAGGAACCTCTATACTGTTTTCCATAGTGGCTGCACCAGCTTACAATGTAGTATACAACATAAATTCCCTCCAACAGTATAGGAGGATTCCCTTTTCTCCACATCCTCTCCAGCCTTTGTTATTTGTAGACTTTTCAATAACAGTTGTTCTGATTTGTGTGAGGTGCTACCTCACTATGGGTTTGATTTGCATTTCTCTAATAATTAGCAATATTGAGCATCTTTTCATGTGTCTCTTGGCCTTCTGTCTGTCTTGTTTGGAGAAATGCCTATTTAGGTCTTCTGACCTAAATTTTTTGATTGGGTTACTTTTTTGTTGTTGAGTTGTATGAGCTGTTTATGTATTTTGGACACTTATTCCTTGTTGGTTGCATTGTTAACAAATACTTTCTCACGTTCTGTAGGTCATGTTTTTGTTTTGTTTCTCTTCCCTTTGCTCTGCAAAAGTATGTAAGTTCGATTAGGTCCCATTTGTTTATTTTTGCTTTTATTTCTCTCACCTTGGGAGACTGACCTAAGAAAATATAGGTATGGTTTATGTCAGTGAATGCTTTGCCTATGTTCTCTTCTAGGAATTTTATGGTGTCATGTCTTAAGTTTCCAAGCCATTTTGAGTTTATTTTTGTGTGTTGTTAGAGGGTGTGTTCCAACTTCATTGATTTACATGCAGCTGTCCAGCTTTTCCAACACGACTTGCTGAAGAGACTGTATTTTTCCCATTGTATATTCTTGCCTCCTTTGTTGAAGATTAATTGACTATAGGCATGTGGGTTTATTTCTGGATTCTCTGTTTGGTTCCATTGATCTGTTTGTTTTTGTGCCAATACCATGGTGTTTTGATTACTGGAGCTTTGTAGTATTGTCTGAAGCCTGGGAAGGTTATGCCTCCTGCTTTATCCTTTTTCTTCAGACCCAATTCTGGGTCTTTTAAGGTTCCCATATGAATTTTAGAATTATTTGTTCTAGTTCTGTGAAAGATGTCATGGGTAATTTGTAAGTCGGTAAACTTCAAGTATGCAGATTGTCCTTTATAATTGGGTGGGCATCATCCCATTAGTTGAAGATCTGAATAAACAAAGAGTCTGGCCACCTCAAGGAGGAGGGAGTTCCCCAGCCCACTGATTTGGACTTTATCTGCTCCATCAACTCTCTTGAGTCTGCAACATGCTGGCCCCACTGCAGCTTCCATATTGTGTGAGCCAATTCCTCATAATAGATCTCCTATGTATATACACATTTTATTGGCCCTACTTCTTGGAAGAAACTTGTTTAATCCATACAATAACTGATGCACTTGCTGATGTAGTTTGTCTTTCCACTGAACCACTTCTTTCTTCATCCTTCTAGAACTGCTGCATCTTGGCTTGTCCAGAACCTGTCTCCCCCCCGAGTTGCTGAGTCTTCTTACATTCAGCCCGTTATCCTGCCAAGAAGACTAAACCATCAGTGCATTTCCATTCCTTCTAGGTCCGTGTTGTTAACACACTAGAGACACTTGCTCCCTGTCTATCACTAAAGGAGGGGATGGAGGCCTCATGAGGGTCTTCCTGCAGTACCTGACAATAGAAGAGGACTAGAACCTATTCTGAAAAATTTTATGCAAACTTTTGCTCCAGTTATTTTCTTACGTTTGTCCTCTTGTTGTAGGAGTCCACTCTTCTCAACTCTCCCTGCCTAGGAAGAGTCTGAACCCTCCCCACAGGTGCCAAGTGGAGGATACTACTGCAGAAACCAGCTGTGCTTACATGCCCCAACCCCCGCCTCTCTCTAAGTCTGGAGGTTCTCCCATATCAATCAGTGCCCACAAATTCACTGCGCCTTGTGCTCACTTCCCTTTAGAGCAGGTCTTTGGACCCAATTTTTCCAACTTTGAATTGCCTCAAGAACAAAGATCCTAGCTTCCTGTAACCTTGACCTTCCCTAACTGCTGGGAAAGCAAGTGCAAAAGGAGCTAAAGTAAGGCAGGCACTTTTCCCATTCCCACGCTCTTATTCTCTGGGGTTAGTAACATTTCCTCCAGTTCTCCCATCCTTCAGTGTCAAGCAAAAGGCGATGGTAGCCTGATAAATTAGCCAACAGAGCAGCAAGGACAGACCAAGGGTCTGGAGCTGTGACTGCCTTTGGGCTATCATGGCTTAAAGGAGAGCACAGGGACAAGTGGAGGCTTCCTTCTCCATGCTTGGACACCTGCATACTGAGCCGTGGGTCCTCTAGTCATTGCTTTCCCTAGCAGCCATGCCATGCATTGTCAGCCTTCATCTCTAAGACAACATGGAAAACCATGGACTGTGCCAGATATAGCCCATAAAATGGTGAAGCCACTGTGGAAGACAGTGAAAGGTTGTTGCTGAACCCACGAAAAGACACCAGGATTGTTGGCCTCCAGAGGAGAATTCAATCTGGGGCCAGAGACGAGGCTTGATCGCTCAGCGCTTTTGTGCAATAGAGTTTATTAAAGTATGAAAGGGATAGACAAAGCTTCTGACATAGACATCAGAAGGCGGCCGAAGGAGGACCCCCTTGCTAGTGTTAGCAATAAAGTTATATACTCTCTAATTAGTTATTACACTGAATCAAAAGAATGTCTGGAGGTTGTAAAGACCTCACCAGACCCACTCCCATAATTTACATTTTAAGATAACAGGATTAGTCAGAAGGTTTTCAGGAAGGAGAAACTGTCCTCCAGCTGGATACATTGTTATTGTAGAATCCCTAGTATAGAGTTTAAACTGAGTTGTGCAATTGACTAAGACTAAGGAATGCAGAGGAAAAAAAAAAAACATTTGTCCTTTTCTCCTCCTTGAGAATTCCAGACCCCTCATTCCTTGGGGACCCCTAGACTTATCAACTTGCCTAGGAGATGATGCTCTTAACAGTATGACAGTTCCTCAAAAAATTAAACATAGAATTACAAGTTCAGCAATTCCATTTCCAAGTATGTACCAAAAGAATTAAAAGCTGAGAGTTGATATTTGTACACCCATGTACACAGCAACATTAGTCACAATACCAAAAGATGGAAACAAATCAAATGTCCATTGATGGATGAATGGCTAAACAAAATATGGTATATACATGAAATACAACATTTTTTAGTCTGAAAGTGAAAGTGAAGTCACTCAGTCGTGTCCAACTCTTTGGGGCCTTGTGGATTGTAGCCCACGGAATTTTCCAGGCAAGAGTATTGGAGTGGGTTGCCATTTCCTTCTCCAGGGGAATCTTCCTGACCCAGGGATCAAACCCGAGTCTACCACATTGCAGGCAGAGGCTTTACCAAACCTTGAAAACATTACTCTAAATGAAACAAGCCAGACACAAAAGGATAATTATTGAAGTATAGTTGATTTACCTTGTGCTACTTTCTGGTGTGCAGCAAAGTGATTCATATATATTTATGTATATGTTTCTCTCAATATAGTGTATTACAAGGTACTGAATGTAGTTGCCTGTATAATACAGTTCAGTTCAGTTCAGTCGCTGAGTTGTGTCTGACTCTTTGTGACCCCATGGACTGCAGCACGCCAGGCCTCCCTGTCCATCACCAACTCCTGGAGTTTACCCAAACCCATGTCCATCGAGTCAGTGATACCATTCAGCCATCTCATCATCTGTCGTCCTCTTCTCCTCCTGCCCCCAATACTTCCCAGCATCACGGTCTTTTCCAATGAGTCGACTCTTTGTAGGAGGTGGCCAAAGTATTGGAGTTTCAGCTTCAACATCAGTCCTTCCAATGAACACCCAGGACTGATCTCCTTTAGGATGGACTTGTTGGATCTCCTTGCA